>JAINUW010000226.1:600000-766720 GCA_020205615.1 Panax quinquefolius | reverse complement strand
GACCGGGAGTGGGGGGAGGTGTCAGGAGATAGTGGGTGGCATGGTAAACCGGGTCTGGAGTATGTATGGGGCAAGGATCACACAAGAAAGGTAAGTAACAAAACATTACAACACACAATCATATTATTATTCTCTCTCAAGCACTAGACATTATTTTTCCTCCATTGTTAACCTTGTGATCGCCGATATTGACTCTCACGCCGGAGCTATCTCCCGTCGGTCAAGCCGTCAAGCTTTTGGTGTTGACTTGTTGAATCGCGGGATATCGGACGCGCTTTGGTGATTGGGGACGTGGGGAAAGATCTTGGCGTTAACATTGGCGCTAGAAGGAGGGTGAGTTCTAGTGTCCCGGTATTTTTCAATCACGCATCGTGTTTGTTCTACGCCGATATTCATGGTGAAGAGTAGAACACCTACACCCCAAAGGGGCGACTATGGTCACGATGAATCAAGACCACGAGTGTCTGCGCGAAGATCGTTTGGGACCTGCTGATAAGTGTTCACGCCAAAGACCGGTCCAAACGTTCACATGAAGATTCTCGGTAAAAAAGATAGGCAAAGCTAAGCGTAAAGCTAGTTTTCACGCACGGAGAAAGGGTCCGGCCATGGTCAGAAACGAGTAGAAGGCACCTCGCCTAGAACTCGATATCGAGATGACCAAGACGAAAAGGCCTCCCGATTGGCTAAGATGGCAGATGAAGCAGATAGAGCTATGGAGGTACTTGTGAAGCAGCAACAGGATATAGCTGAGCAAATGGCTCGAATGGCAGACTTGAGGAATGAAGAGTTCAGTTATGTTCAGTCCGAAGAGCGAGGGCATCGGAGTGGGAAGGAACCTGCTCATTCAGGACGTGAGTCTCGGGGCCAAACCCGAGAAAGAAGAAGATCCCGAAGCCCTACTCCTCAAAGATCGAAGAGGGCACATCACCCTGTCGATTCTAAGGAGCAGGGTCGAAGCGAACGAAGAGGTCGATCCAGAGATCGCACTCCTGAGAATACAAAGAAGACACTTGTTGTTGCACATTCTCACCATAGCGCCCGAGTTCAGAGACGAAGTATATCCAGAGGTCATACTCCCGAGAGTCTACTGAGGGTACACCACCCTGTGGACGCTCGTCATCGAAAAAGTCCCTCTAAAGTTGGAGGTTCTGTTGTAAGAAACCGGTCCGCTCAGAAGAAGAAGGAGTCACCGGAGAAAGAAGCATCATCTCAACCAGAAGGTGTGGAGTATCTGGTTAAAGAATTAAAGGAACTTGAGCGACTTACGAGAAGTGCGAAAACGAAAGATACTTCGGGAAAGAAGGCATCCCCTTTTTCCGCGGAGATTCTAAAAGAGAAAGTCAACCCACCAAGAAGTTGCCCCACATTGAAAGTTATGATGGATCGGGGGATCCCTACGACCACGCAATCGAGCGTTCGAATCGATCGATGGATTATTATGACTTTAGCGATCTTCGCTAAGTGTCATACTTTTGTCACGACGCTTTCGAAAAGGATGCGAGCGATGGATGGATGGGACTTTGCCCTTGGATTCAATTTCATCTTGGGCGACGTATGCGAGAAGTTTTATGCTCGCTTCGAGAGCAACAAAAGGAGGGGAAAACCAACAGGTTCGTTGGCTCAGGTTCGACAATATTCGAATGAGTCTTTGGGTCAATATGTGAAGCGATTCCGTGAAAGCGATCGGCCAAGTGATGAACTGAACGATCTACAAGTCGTGGGACTATTTCGAATGGGTTAGATTTGGTCAAATCGAAAAAGTTGGTGAAGAAATTAATGTTTCACCACCCGAAGTGTCTCGCTGAAGCCTTCGACAAAGCTGAAGGCTATATCATGGTGGAGGAAGCCATGAAACGACCTCAAACGTCCTTCTTCGAATCCGAAGCAAGGAGACAGATCGACAAAACCAATGGGGACCAAGAAGAATGAAGGAATAAAGACCGCTATGAAGGCGGGTCAAGAAATACAACAATTGGAGAGCGGGGTGGAGGACGTCGTCCGCCTCCCCACCCGAGAGAGTAAATAGGACGTACACAACACTTAACAATCGATAGGTATTTGTTATCTTGGATCGATTAAGAATCAACCCATCTTCGAGCCACCTCGAGATAACATTAAGCCCTAAAAGGAATCCTCGTAAGTATTGTGATTACCATCAAGCCTCGGGTCACGATACGAACGACTGTGCTAGTTTGAAAGATTTCATTGAAAGAAAGGTACAAGGTGGGGCTTTAGTTCAGTATGTGGCTGCCAGAACGAATCAACAGCAGGATAGAGGACCTGTTCCGGCAACTCAACCAGGTTAAAAGCGCCCCGCTCGGGATACTGCGCAAGGCATGTGATAGATGTCATCATCAGGGGGTACAGCAAACTTGTTGGAAAGAAGCGCCAAGTCACTTGGATTCGGTCATGTCGCGGTACCGGGTACCCTCCGAAGACCGATAGACCTTATCCGAGTACTGATAATCTCCTTTCTCGATGAGGATTACCCTTCTAAACCATCGAACGAATGCATTTGAGGGATCATTGGTGTTGACTGCATGAAGTGGGTTCGGTGGATATGAAGCGAATGATGGTAGATAATGGGTCTTCAGTAGATATTCTCAGATGCCCACGCTTATCGAGGATGCATCTGAGGCAGGCGAAAGATGGAGATATGGCGGGAGAGGCTTCTTTATGCGGTTTTAGTAATGATCCGGTCGAGGTGGTTGGAACCATTGAACTCTGGTCATCTTCGAACGACCCCTCAATGTAGAAATTATTTGCAAATTTTATGTTGTGTATGTAGATTACTACTTATAATGCTATTTTTTGGGAGGCCTACTTTAATTGCTTTATAAAGTCATGAACCTCAATCCTCATTTCAAAATCAAATTTCCTACGGCTCATGGGGTTGGAGGTGAAAGAGATTTGGATCGCCGAAAGATGTTATAGAAATGTTGTGATCACTTCGGAATGGGGGTATCGAAGCAAAAGCAAACCATGGCGATAGAAATCGAACCCTTCATCGAGAGCGATTCCGAACCATTGGTCATACCAAATTGAAGAAACAGAGAGATAGAGCTCATCCGGGCAAGGTGAACAAGACGGTGAAAATAGGTTCGGTCTGCCGGAACCTCTCCTGGACGAACCTCATGGAGCTCCCCGCGATCTTATGTTGACATCTTTGCATGGGAACCTTAGGATATCCGGGAGTAAGCGCGGGATATTCTTGCATCGGTTGAAGTGGACCCGTCGAAAGAAACCGATTCGACGAAGAGGAGGATCTTTGCACTGAACGTCGGATCATCGATGAAGAGATCGCAAAAAGCGTTGGCGGTGACTTCATCTTTGAGATCGACTACCCGCAGTGGATGGCAAATGTGGTCTGGTCCAGTAAGCGAACAGGAAATGGCGAGTCTGCATCGACTATACCGATCTGAACAAAGCTTGTCCAAACGATTTCTACCACGCCCCCCATCGATCAAATTTTATCGATGCCACTTCGGTATGCTTTGTTGAGCTTCATGGATGCATTCTCTGGATATCATCAGATTTCCATGTGTAAAGAGGATATACCGAAGACGGCGTTCATTATGCATCGTTTGGTATATGCCTACAAGAAAATGACTTTCGGCCTCATCAACGCCGGAGCCACATACCAGAGGATGATGAACTATGTCTTCAGATATCAGCTGGGCAAGAATATGGAGGTGTACGTGGATGACATGATTGTCAAAAGCATGCAGGTGCAGAAACATTTAGATGACTTAGAAGAATGCTTTCAAGCAATTCGTCATCACAACTTGAGACTGAATCCTACTAAGTGCACATTCGGATTAGGGGCTGGCAAGTTTCTGGGTTATCTTGTCAGTCAGAGAGGAATTGAAGCCAATCTAGAGAAGATCCAAGCAATTCTGAATATGAAGACTCCTCAGTCATTTAAAGATGTTCAACGTCTGACTGGAAGGATTGCAGCTTTGAGGAGGTTCATGTCCAGGTCGGCAGAAAGGTGTTTGCCATTTTTTGATACGTTGAAAGGGCCGAAGAATGAAAAGACGTTCCAATGGACTTTGGAGTGTGAGGACGCCTTTCAGAGCATCAAGTCTTACTTATCTTCGGCGCCTTTGTTGGTGAAGCCCGCTCCTGCTGAGCCTCTGTATTTGTACTTAGCAGCTAGTTCGTTGACAGTAAGAGCAGTTTTGGTGCGTGAAGTTGGGGGTAAGCAGCACCCGGTTTATTATGTAAGCCATGTCCTTCGGGATGCTGAAACAAGGTACCCAAATATTGAAAAGTTTGTTTTTACTTTAATAACTGCTAGTCGAAAGCTTAGGCAATACTTCCAGGGTAGATTGGTAATAGTATACACAGATCAGCCTTTGAAGAAGATTATGGGCAAACCTGAGGTATCGGGGAGATTAGCTGCATGGACGATGGAGTTGTCCCAATTTTTCATTGAATATCATCCCCGAACCGCCATCAAAGGGCAAACCTTGGCTGATTTTGTAGTTGAATGCTCGTTTTCTAAAGCTGATGAAGTTGTGGCGGTCAAGGATCCGACAGAGCGATTCTGATTCTTCAAAGAATCGAGTTCATGGACGCCAGATGCGAGATGGGTCTTCTACTACGGACGTCGATGGGAGCGAGGATTATTCGACGAGTCCGGAGGGATTCAAAGTGCAACAGCCATCGATTTCAGTTCAAAGCGACGAAACAACGGTTGAGTATGAGGCAAGACTTTCGTAGGGTTACGACTAGCGAAGAGTCTTGAAGTCAAAGAATAGTCATCTTCGGTGATTCTCGCTTAGTCGTTAAGCAATTCTCTCGGGAGTACTGGGCTCGAGGCCCAAGAATGATCAAGTATTTGGCAGAATTGAAAGAACGACTTCAGTATTTCCAATCCTACGAGTTTCAGGGAGTCGAGCGTAATAACAATTCCATTGCTGATGCACTCTCCAAATTAGCCACTACGGATGTTAACGTCTTTGATGGATCGGTTTACTTAGAAATTTTGCAACATCCTAGTGTTCATCATGAATCGGTGATGTGCGTCAACCGAACCACCTGCTGGTTGACTCCATATCTGGAGTATCTAGCAAATGGCGTCTTACCTTCGGATCGGATGCTAGCCAAGAAAATCAAGTACAAGAGTGCTAATTTTGTTTTGATTGATGGGGATCTGTTCAAGGGCTTTCTCGCTCCACCACCAAAATGTTTGACTCCATCCGGTCAAGTAATATATCTCTCCGAGAGGTACATAGAAGGCATCTGTGGTGACCGTATATGGTCGCTAAGTCATTAGCCTCTGAAAGTACTTTGTCGAGAATACTACTTGGCCTACCATCTTCAAGGAAGCGATCGAATACGCCAAGAAGTGTGAGAAGTGTCAACTCAACGATCGATACCACATCGACCACCGGAAGAGCTATACTCGATCTTATCTCCTATACCCTTCGCTGTCTGGGGGATTGATATACTGGGTCCGCTACCGAAAGCAAAAGGTCAAGTCAGTTTTGTTATAGTTGCCATCGACTATATGACCAAATGGGTAGAAGCAAAGCCACTTAGGTTAATAACGGAACAGGAATGCTTGAAATTTTGAAAGAATCAGTAGTATTTCGTTTCGGAATTCCTAAGGTGGTAATATCGGACAATGGGCGTCAATTTGTGGGATCGAAATTTGAAGCATTTTTGACAGAACTGGGGGTCCAGCACAGAAAGACTTCAGTGGCTCATCCTCAGTCAAACGGATAAGTCGAAGTGACCAATAGAACGTGCTGAATGGGATCAAGCCAGATTGACGAAGAAGCGAGGGAAGATGGTCGAAAGAGCTCTTCGGCGTGTTATGGGCTTATCGGAATACTCCGAGGGACTACAACGAGGATTCACTTTTCGATCGCCTATGAATATCGATGCCTTAGTCCCAGTTGAAATTGGATCTCCAAGTCTTCGAGATAGTCAATTCAAAGAGATCTACAATGAAGAAGGACTGAAAGCCAATCTCGATTTGCTTGACGAAGTCAGAGAAATAGCCTTGGGTTAAACTAGCGGCTTATCAACGGAGAGTAGCCAAGCATTACAACAAGGGGGTAAAGCTTCGCAGATTTGAAGTGGGAGATTTTGTTCTCAGGGAAGTTGAAGCATCTACACCTCAAAATTTGGGAAAGCTGATGTCGAACTGGGAAGGACCGTATGAAAGTCATCAAGTCTGACCAATCCGGGGACTTATCGGTTGAAAGGCATTAGACGGGTCGAAAGAATTAAAATACTTGGCATCTTGCGGCATGCTTAGGAAATACTTTCAGTAAATATAATGTCAGTACATCGAAAGTCTATAAATATTCACGTCATCATCAATAAAAGTCTCTTTTTTCTCAAACGAATCCTGTCTTTGTTCTGTTCGATTCCATTCGATGGTGTAAGGAGGTTCGGTGGACTTCACGACCATTCGATGGCGGCACTTTTAATGGCAGTGTTCCTAATGGGTTTGCCAGGCCCTTCGTGGTAGGCAAACGCCATCCCAAAGACGTTGTCAGGCCCTGCGTGGTAGGCAATTGTCGACATTTAGACCTTGTCAGGCCCTTCGTGGTAGGCAAGCGTTCCTCCTTCGGGACGTTGTCGGGCCCTTCGTGGTAGGCAACTATGCTTCTTTTTAGACTTTGTCGCCCCTTCGTGGTAAGCAAGCGTCGTCCTTCGACGCGTGTCGAGCCTTTCGTGGTAGGCAACCGTCGTTCTTTAGACCTTGTCGAGCCCTTTGGTAGGTAAGCGTCATCCTTCAGACGTTCGTCGACCCTTTCGTGGTAAATGTCATCATCTTTGGTTTTGTTAGGCCTTTTGGGGTAAACAAATTTCTAATGAAGCAGACCTGTCTCACACTTCGGTAACGAATAAGTCTCCCTTTACTTTATTACCTAAATTTTTTCTAAGTGTTGAGTTCGAAGTGCCTCACTCTTTAACTTCATCTTATCTGTTCTATGACATGCCTAGTTGTTACTTAACAGTTCGAGTTGAGCCCATGAAAGAGTATGTACATTTTTTCAGTTGAAGTAATATTGAAGTATCGACAAAAAGTAAATACACCCAAGTCATAAGAACAAAGCCCATGTTTCATTAATATATTGCCAATTACAAGGATAGAAATATAACAAATTTTTTACAAAAATCCTATATACTAAAAAAGAAAAATAGATGTCCCTCTTTAGGCTGCGGATTCATCTTCAGACGAATCGAGAATGGTAGGATCCGCTTCGATCGCGACAAGTTTTGCCTTGTCCTTTCTTCGGTAGTCATAATAACCATCAGAAAACATCTTAACTACCTTCTCGTTCAGCTCTTTTGACTTTCGATACTCGTCATATATTTGCTCCCGAAGTTCTTCAGTCAAGGGTGGACCTAAAGCCTGCAAAGCTTCCAACTTACCCTGAAGCTCAAGACGAATGTTCAAGTTCCTTTGTTTGTCGACACGAGCTTCCTCCTGAAGATTATCCACTTGTATAGCCAGGCTTTGATTGGCTATATAGAGTTCTTCATTCCTAAGCTTTAGCGCATGATTCTGAGTGTCAAGCTCAACATTCAGACTTGTCATCTCCTGTTGGCTGACCTTTGTCTTCTTCAAGTCCTCTTTGCAGATCTTTAGTTCCTCCATTCTTCGAGTCAAATCTCTTTGAAGATTTTCATTATTGAAGAGAGCATCGCCGATGTCAGTCCTTGCCTTATTCCAGGCTGACTTTAGAACCGTATTTTCCCGACGAGCAGCATCCTCTTCAGCTTCAGATTCTTGGTAGCGTGGAAGAAGACGCCCGAAGACAGCACTAGCCTGTGGATGTTCACAGATAATTCGTTAGTTTACGAGTAAATGCATATAAATCCAAAAGAATAGACAAATGAGTTGAACTTTTACCTTGGCGTGATAGCTCATGCCTTCTTTAAGGAGATCCATGATTGAACTATTGCTGAACCGATGTTCATCGGTTTCCCTGACAAATGAGTTAAAGAGATGGAAGGGGTAATTCGCATTAAAATGGGGCCATAAATTTGGGGACCCCTGGCATCATTTTCAAACTCATTGGCAGATGGGATTGAGATGAAAGACGTCCGTTCTTCATGCGAAGGGGATGGTGAAGGATCCAGGTATATGTTCTCGGGGGATGGAGAACGAGCAGGAGTAGGTTCCCGGGTCGGCGAACGGATAGGTGACGGATGTGGTTGGTCTAGCATCGGTTCTTCGGGTAGTGGTGGTTGGTCCTCCGAGGGTTGTTTTCTTTTTCGAGAGGCATTTGAAGCCTCAGGCTGTTCTTCAGGACCCTCCTCAAAAACCTGAATTCCCACTGGGCCAGTAGGAACCCGAAGCTCTTCGACAGACAACGGAGTTACCTTGACTCGCCTTTTCTTGATTCAAGAGCTCAGATTCGTTCGTTTCGCATATCGATCGATCGGTACAAGTGGTAATCTGTTGGGATTCTTGAACGATACTTCTTGGCTTCCAACAACTCTCTTCTTCTTACGGAGGTGGAAAGTCTCTTCTACAGCCTCTGATTCTATAGAAAGATCTTCGGCATCTAGAGCTTCAGAAGCCGGAATCTCTTCCTGGGGGGTTTCGGTAGGCGGAGATGTTGGAGGTTTTCCAGAAAGGAATTTTTCTAGATCCCTTCGATCCATCGAGGAAGGTTTGATCAAAGACACTGCAACAAAGAAACACACTCTATTAGATCTTTCTACAATAGTAAACACGAAAACTTTACTTCAATAAAAATTTGAAAACTTTGAGACTCACATTTGTGGTCATACAACCAAGCTTGTTTGGTGAGAAGATTGTAACTCCACTCCTTCTTCGGGAAGTTATCCAGAAGCACAATCATCTCTTTCACGCGTTCCTCGGCTATATCTCTGAAGTCAGCAGATACTTTGTCTAATGTCGTCCAGTCAGGGACAGAGGCAATCTCAGGTCCTTTGACGAAGAACCACTGCTCATGCCATCTTTTGTTACTGGAAGGAGTATTCACCGAGAGTCGTCGCTCAAATCCTCTCCGACTTTTGAAGGAATCTTGCCCGAAATTTGAATCCCTTCTCTCGAGAAGAAAAAAATCGAGGAGAAGAAAAATTACACCCACTTCACACCCACTTCATGACGTATGGCGATAAACGCCAAGATGTGAATGTATGAGTTCGGGACTAATTGGGCGGCCGCCGCGATAAACCCTAGAAGGGTGACCAAGAAAACATGTAAAGGGAATCAACCCTTTTTCTAAGAAGGTCGAGGCATGGCGGTCCGACCTTAGAACCCGGTACATTCTCTCGGTGGCGGTGGGGCGTGGCCGATGAGTCATTGGAACTCAATCAAGACATAAGCATTTTGAACGCTTTTTTCGTTCATGGTGGAGGCAGTATTTGTAAGACCCCAAATTATTAATAAATAAAATTTATTTTCCTCTATTTATTATTTTGAAATAGTAAGGGTCGATTTGATTAATGTGGATAGTTATGGGTAAAATACGTAAATATTTGAATAAGCAAGTGGTTATAAAATATTCATTATTATCTGGGAATATTCGTTTGGTGCGTGGAATATTCGTCTTCGTCGGGAATATTAAATGACAACGGTAGCGATTTTGTGGGCCCCATAACTGAAAGCGATTGGATGAAGAAAATGACAAATATAAGTTATTTATAATTAACGGCGTAGTTATTACTGTTAATATCTTGTTGAATACCCGTGGTTAAAACACACTAATATGCGTTGTTGAACAAGAAGACGCAGTATTGCACCAATTATTGATTCTTACGTAAGAAGACACTACTCAATAATGGTTACGATAATTACTTGCTCAATATTTTATTTTATTGATTCAATAATTGCTTTGCATTGATATTTTATATTACATTGTTTCAATAAATTGTCATTACACAAGATTTTCCATTATCGAAGAAATAATTCATATTATCCTCGAATAATATTATTAGAAAACATTATTGGCAATGTCTAGAAAGTTACGCTCTAAGGAGAGGTTTGGTCACCTAATCAATTGCGCGCAAGTAAGGAGAGATCTTTATTGAAAGCCCTCTTTCCTGGAACTACCGTTGCAAGATCTTGATTCTGTAATATTATTTGTGAATAATTAATTATTGATTTATATGATGAGGAAAATATTGATTTTATATGGATATAGATGGAGAAAATTTTAATGTGACAATTGTTGAAAATTAATATTTTATCTTTTTCGATAAAATAATTCATTTAAATATATTATTTTAATAATATATTAACGGTGATATTTTTATAATGAATGTGGGATATATGAGTATACGAGGAGGAAGAGTATTTTTGTTGCAATAAATGTTTAAAACATGTTAAATATGTTTGGTGGACCCCATTTCTTGACAGAAATTTGATTATAGCACATAAAATTGTCCGTATGTGGATTTGGTCAATTTACATTTGGAATTTGGAAAAACTTTCTTACGCAAAGTTGTAGAGAATTGAATTTCCTATAAAAAACCGAGATTCAATTTTTTGATAAAATGGCTATTTATTATGAATTATTGAAGTTCGAAGTTCAAATAATTGATTTTTGGAAGTTTTATTTATTTTATTAATAAAACGTTTTTTATATGTTGTGGGCATATTTAACATGTGCATGGTGGCTGAATTCAGATTCAAGATGTGGGCGTATGAATTTTGTTTATATATAATATTATTATATTCAATTTTCTGCTTTGGTGTTCTAAGCAATTTCCTATAAATAGGGTGCTTAGGTTAGAATTGAAAATCACACCAGAAACTGAAGTTTTCTCTCTATATCATCGAGCTTATTCTTGTGAGTATTTTGAGTATACTTTGAGTATTGTTATACTGAGTCAAGTTCAAGTCATAACTTATATCCTGTGTTTCAACTAAATCACTGTCTTTCGAGGTAAGGATGTTATTTTCTTCTCAAATGATATTATTTCTTCAATATCATTATCTTTGAAATATTGGTTGGAACTTTTTATCAAATTTGGAACTTTTTCATGTCGGGTTACTATTCATGAGTTCTTATTCACGAGTTACTATTCATGAGTTACTATTCACGAGTACTATTCATGAAGTGTGAAGATGTTTTTTATGGAATTTCTATCTTTTGGTGTCTGAGTTACTATTCACGATATCAAGACTATTCACGATATCTGACACTATTCACGAATACGACACTATTCAATCAAAAATGAAAATTTTTCTTTTCGCCTAAAATATTTATTCGGATACTAGCTTTGATTGTATCCATGTTTTGATCATTCTTAAATTTTACACTCCTATGATTATTTTTGAGGTATTTTGGACGTGGATAAAACAAAATCACGAATCCTTAATCCTTAATCCTTAATCCTTGTCATTTTGTTTCACCGGATTCGCTTTTTAAAATATTTTTCATCATTTTCATCTTAAATGATGATATTATGGAATATCTTTGGCTTTAGGTGCAAAGATGAATGATTTCTTGATGAATATCTTTGGCCGTGGTGCAAAGATGAGCAGTGTTGAGATGAACATGACCGATCGATTAATATCTTTGGCAGTAGTGCGAAGATGAAGCGGTGTTTAGATGAACATGACGAATTGATGAATATCTTTGGCCCAGTAGTGCGAATTTGAAATGAATATTTGATTATGAAATGAAAATATTGATTAACTCTTCTCTACGTGAATTATTATTTCACGCTGCGAATATTGATCTCAAACTTGTTGTCTATTGTATTCTATCGATTTTCCTGTTGAAGACTAACGATAATTTGTTCTATATTATCTTAGTCATAACATTCTTTACTAGGCTAGTTGAGCTCACCCTTTTCCTTTTTTGTTCCATTTTTCTTCTCGGGAGGCGAGAATGTAAATGAGTACTTAGTCGGTATGGAATGAAGGTTCTAGAGAGAGTTGTTTAGTAGTCCTCACCATTTTGTAAAATAATGTATCAATAATTATGATGGGGATTTATTTGTGTGTGGATATTGTCTTGTAGATGGCAATATCGTATTTAAACTCACAGTTTATATGTTGTAATAATAAAGTTGTAGTTATTTCGTACCATGTATTTGGCGACTTCGAGAATGGGTTGGATGGAATGGACCTATTTTGGGGCGTCACAAGAACTCGACACCAAAAAGTTCCAAATTTGATAAAAACTTGGATCAAATTTGAAGATGTTTTTGTGGAATTTCTATCTTTTGGTGTCGAGTTACTATTCACGATATATCAAGACCTATTCACGTATCACGGCACTATTCACGAATCTGACACTATTCATCGAAAAATGAAAAATTTTCTTTTCGTCCAAAATATCTTTTCTGGAGACTAGCTTTGATTGTATCCATGTTTTGATCATTCTTGAATTTTACACCACTATGATTATTTTTGAGGTATTTTTGGGCGTGGATAAAACAAAATATGAATCCTTAATCCTTAATCCTTGTCATTTTGTTTCACTTTGGATTCGCTTTTTTAAAAATATTTTCATCATCTTCATGCTTAAATGATGATATTATGGAATATCTTTGGCACAGTAGTGCAAAGATGAATGATTTCAAGAATATCTTTGGCCGTAGTGCAAAAGATGAACAGTGTTTAGATGAACATGACCAATCGATGAATATCTTTGGCACTGTGTGCAAAGATGAATATTTGATTCCGGATGTATGTTGATTGATGTTACGGGGATAAAAGATAGACGACGAACTTTTAAATTCATACATAGAAGATAGTCGTTGCATTCTACTTAACTCTTCTAATGAATTATTATTTCACTGCGAATATTGGTTTAAAAACTTGTTGTCTATTGTATTCTATTAGTTTTTTTCCTCTGTTGAAGACTAATGATAATTTGTTGTATATTATCTTAGTCATAATATTCTTTATCGGGCTAGTTGAGCTCACCCTTTTCCTTATTGTTCCATTTTTCTTCTCGGGAGGCGAGAATGTAGCGAAGTACTAGTCGGGGTATGGAATGAAGATTCTAGAGAGAGTTGTTTAGTAGTCCTCACCATTTTTGTAAAATAATGTATCAATAATTATGATGGGGATTTATTTGCGTGTGGATATTGTCTAGATGGCAATATCTCGTATTTAAACTCATGGTTTATATGTTGTAATAATAAAGTTGTAGTTATTTACATACCATGTATTTGGCGACTCGAATGGGTTGGATGGAATGGACCTATTTTGGGGGCGTCACGATGTTGGCATGAGGAATTGGGTGTACGCTCTGGAAGAAAATAGAGGATTTGTAAGGGGGTTTTTGATTGTCTTATTACTCAAGTGGCCTTATTAGGGTTAGGTGTAGGAGGAACAGGGTGATGGGGTTATCTGAAGTGGAGAGGCATTATCGATTTTCGATGATCTTTGTCATTGTTGATGACTTTCAGAGAAAAGAGAGAAATCTTAGATAGGAGGAAGTCTAAAGCTCGAAAAGACGTCTGAAATTTGAAATGGTAGGTAAAACTGTCAAAATTGGGGGAAATTACCTTTTATATCGACGGTTGCACGGTACACGAGGGCGGCACATTTATTAAGCAGCAATGATGATGAATTTGAAGAGGTAGCGTCCGGATGTGGGTATAATGTTTTAACTGGAATGGGGTTCTCTTTGTTGGGCCCCTGATTTTATTTGCATTGTTGATTGACATTCATCAGTTGGGCCTCGACCAATTCCAGATTGGCCCTTTTTGACTTATTACAATTCATTATATCGTGGACCTATATTATTTACAGTCTTCTATTAAACCTCCTATTTAATAAAAGACTGGGGGGCAATGTTGGGCCATGATACTTTTCATTATCGGACCGGACCAAATGGGTTCTTCCCTTGGATTATGTTACTTTTGTCTTGTTGGGCTGGATGATTTGGGCCCAGTTATTTGATTACGATTAGTGGGTTATTTCGGCTAGATCCGGTCAGTCTGAACCATTTTTATTGTATTGGGCCAAATCCTTAGATCAATCCATTACACAAATTACCACTTAACCCATCTTTGACCGATAATCATTACATAAAATAGCAGTTGACTGTTATCTGTCACCTTTCTGCATGGTATTAATGAGGATGGGACTCAGATGATCGTGATGTAAAAACAAAGATGATAGCAGTAGGGAGGTGAGTTACTTGCTTTAATTTGAAATGACCGGAGGGAGTGGGGGGAGATGTCGAGAGATAGTGGGTGGCACAAGAACCCGGATCGAGAGGTACGACATGGGCAAGGATCACACAAGAAAGGTAAGTAACAAAACATTACAACCACGTAATCGCTTTATTATTCTCTCTCAAGCACTAGACATTATTTTTCCTCCATTGTTAACCTTGTGATCGCCGATACTGACTCTCACGCCGGAGCTATCCCCCGACGGTCAAGCCGTCAAGCTTTTAGTGTTGACTTGTTGAACTGTGCAGGATATCGGACGCGTCTTGGTGATTGGGACGTAGGGAAAGATCTTGGCGTTAACAGGTAGCATATGTTACATAAAATTGGGTAAAAGTTTTGTAAGCAAATACATATCCAAGTATAGAATTAATCTGATCACTAAACCCCATGACATTATATAACAGTTGTGTATGTGTGTGTGTGTGTGTATATATATATATATTAATTTCTTGATAAAAATATTTATAATGTAAACAATAGGGTTAAAAATGGATACCTCTTTCATTCTAATAAAGCACTAACAAATATTTAGAAAGTGTAATGCACAATGTCATCGAGTTGTTATATTGATATGATTGTTAATGACATATTTAAAGTCTGTTACACATTACACAAACATCACCAAGCCTCAAATATCTGACACATGTACTTGATGCATTTTAAAGAGTTCATGTCTCATATACGCTTACTTGCACCAGAATTCAAACATCCAAACGAAAGGGAAAACAGATGAAGAATGTCACAGTTTCGGTCCTCAGACCTTAAGAAAAATTAAATGTTATATGCGGTAACTGAAAAGCACGAGTATTAATAATTATGTTGGATATTCATGTCAAACAAATATCGTGTCCAAAAACATAGCAGTATAGCACCGTGTCATACATAACACAATGTTATAGTTAAAAAACGAATACATTGTCTCATTAGTTTTTTATCCATTTTTGGCAATTGTAGAGGCACTCACAGTATTACCATAATGCCAAAAATATATATTATTGGTGATAAAAATGATTTATCGGATGCTAGTACTTAACAAATCATGCCAAGCTACAATCCAGATAATAGAATGCAATAGTAAAATAAGCCATAAATATAAACACTGTAAGATATAGTCCACAAAATGAAGCCATAGCCCCTCCCATTGAATGCACTCTCACCATAATCTGAAGATCTTCCTATAACTCCTTTGCACTTTCAACAGTATTTAGAATTATTTGTAGCATGAGTAGCTGCATAATAGTTGATATGTATTTATAGGGAGAAATTAGGTTAAATAATGGAGAATAATAATAATAGCTCAAATATTTTGGTTGAATGACACTTCCATCCCTTCAAGTTACCACCCACTTTTAAATTCGTTCATAAAGTTCAATTTTCGTCAGTTATGTCCTTAAAGTGACATTTCGTCAATTTTCTTATGTAATTTTTTTGAAATAAGTTCAAAATAGGTCGGGTTGAGGTTAAATTGGGATGAAGGAATGGAAACGCTAACAAAATACCACTTTAAGAACTTAACTGACAATAATTGAACTTTAGGGACGACCTTGAAAATGGGTGGCAACTTGGAGGGACAGAAGTGTCATTCAGCCGTAATGATAATATCATAAAGTAGGGATTTTAAAAGATAATAATTAAATTAAAAAGGATAATATCTGAACAATTGACATTACCAAAACAGTTTAGATTTATAGTGATTTAGGGGATTATAAATTCAAAATATTAATTTGGGATTAAAAAAGTAGTGATTTTAAGATATAATAATTAAATTAGTAATGATAATATTAGAACAATTAACATTATCGTAACAATTTAGATTTGTAGTAATTTATGAGATTACAAAATTAAAATATTAATATGGGATTAAAAAGTTATTATTTTAGGAGATAATAATTAAGTAACGATAATATAAAAACCATTTAGATTGAAAATATAGTGATTTACTGAGGATTATAAAATCAACATAGTAAGTTATGATTGATATTATTTGTTATTTTAATTTTATTTTGAATGTTTTAAACTGTAAAATATTATGTTGTAATATAATTTAATTAGTAATGATAATTAATATCCATACGCTTAATTAGATAGGTGGTGATTTTGTTATTTTTGTTATATCGTGTATTATAATATTATACCATACGTGTATGATATAATGTATGGTATAATTATGAATGGTATAATATTAGATAAATAGTGATTTTAGGATATAATAATTATGTTTAGAAAAGTAGTGGATTTTGGAGATTATAAAATCAACATAGTAAGATATGATTGATATTATTTGTTATTTTAATTTTATTGTAAATGTTTTAAAATCAGATAATATGATGTTGTAATATAATTATAAATGGTATAATATTATGTTGTATTTATAGAAAGAAAATTAGGTTAAATAACGGAGAGTAATGATAATAGTTCAAGAATGATAATATCACAAAGTAGTGATTTTAGCAAATAATAATTAAATTAGAAAGGATAATATCGTAACAATTGACATTACCAAAACAATTTAGATTTGTAGTGATTTAGGAGATTATAAATTCAAAATATTAATTTGGGATTAAAAAAGTAATAATTTTAGGAGATAATAATTAAATTAGTAATGATAATATTAAAACAAAGTGAACATTATCGTAACATTTTAAATTTATAGTGATTTATGGGATTATAAAATCAAAATATTAATGTGGGATTAAAAAGTAGTGATTTTAGGAGATAATAATTAAGTAACAGTAATATAAAAAGCAGCAGTTATATAAATTCAAAAAGTAGTGATTTAGGGGATTATAAAATCAATATAGTAAGTTATATATGAATGATATTATTTATTATTTTAATTTTGTTTTAAATGTTTTAAACTCATATAATATTATGTTGTAATATAATTATAAATGGTATAATATTATATTGTAATATAATTTAATTATTAATGATAATATCCGCATAGTTTAGATATGTAGTGATTTTGTTATTTTGTTATATACGTGTATTATAATATTATACCATACGTGTATTATAATATTATACCATACATGTATGATATAATGTATGGTATAATTATGAATAGTATAATATTAAAAAAATAGTGATTTTAGGATATAATAATTATGTTTAGAAAAGTAGTGGATTTTGAGGATTATAAAATTAACATAGTAAGTTATTATTCATATTATTTGTTATTTTAATTTTGTTTTAAAGCAGATAATATTATGTTGTAATATAATTATAAATGATATAATATTATGTTATATTTATAGGGAAAAAATTAAGTTAAATAGCGGAGGGTAATGATAATAGCTAAGTAATGATAATATCATAAAGTAATGATTTTCTAGAGATAATAATTAAATTAGAAATGATAATATCGTAACAATTGACATTACCAAAATAGTTTAGATTGTAGTGATTTAGGGATTATAAATTCAAAATATTAATTTGGGATTAAAAAGTAGTGATTTTAGGAGATAATAATTAAATTAGTAATAATAATATTAATTAGAATGCTTAACATTATCGTAACAATTTAGATTTATAGTGATTTATGGGATTATAAAATCAAAATATTAATGTGAGATTTAAAAGTAGTGATTTTAGGAGATAATAATCAAGTATCGATAATATAAAAACTGAAGTAATGGATGAACATATTAATTAAACAGGGCATGTGTTGAATTGTGAGAATAACAAATATCAAGATACGGTGCTATGTACATTTTAGTATATTTAATAGATTTATACAGTTCTGATAATTCATTACTTTCCAGGCCCACCGAGAAAAAGAATGATACATTTGTAAAGGCATGATTCAAAATCAACGATAAGTATATCGCCAAAGTCCGATCAAGTTGGGTGGATCCATATCCAAAGTCCGATCAAGTTGGGTGGATTCATTTTTCGATTTTTATACTCTATATCAAATTTGACAATATTGAGCAACGTTGATTGTGGATATGTATGTATATGGTATGTATACATGTGGGTGTGTGGTTAGAATCTTCAAAAATTATTAAACTATATAACTCATATAGGATCAATTAATCATCATTCAACTAGAATAACATATATACATTTCTCTCGATCCCTCCTGAAGACTATTGAACTAGACTCAGTCATGTTCATATATATATATATATATATATATATATATATATATATATATATATGTATATATCATTCTTTTTCTTCTTTTTTCTATCTCTAGCTGGTTACAAACTTAATATATACACGCCAGTTTTGAGCTTAATACATAAGTTCATATTCATGGGTCGTTCATTATTTTCTGTGCCTTCATTTCCTCTTCGTGGTGATTCATTGAAAGGCTGGTTCTTCATATCCACAAGCTTTGTTCTGGTGATATATCTCTTTTTATTTTTTTCTGTCACTCCAACTTTGAAACTGGTTATTCAACCGCACCACACCCATCTTTTCATTACACCAAAGCTCAGTAGCTCTTTCAACAATAGCACTTCACCGGTTTTAATTAACCCCAATATTATTCGAATTCTATCTCATGAAAATTTACATGTCATGAACTTTTCGAAACCTGTTATTGTAGCCGATGAAATCACTGCTATGACAAATGGTAGTGAAATATCTGAGAGTCAACGGTCAAGAAGAGTTCAAGAGATCACAAATGGTATTGAATTTTCTTCCTTTTTTGGGGTTACATATATATATTTATGGTTAATTTCTTGAACATGTTCTTTATATATATACAGGTCTCGATTGGGTTCTCCAGTTTGTTAATTAAGGTGCTTAGTTTCTAATTAAGTTATTTAAATGCCATGCAAATTTGATTGTGCTCAAGTTATGTTTATAATATATATGTATATATCATGTATTATCTCTATCTCTATATATCTCCATCTCAATTTCTTATTTTTATTTTTCATTTATTTGGTTCTTGAATATTATACATACTAACTTATATATGTTTTTGAATAATTGTAAAACCATGAGAGATTCACTAGTATTTTAATTTTAAACTTTATTTCTTCCTGGCATGCATATGCCCCTGCGATAAAGAAAGAATTTTTTTAACACTAAATAAAAATAAGATTATGATACAATATATACTTACATTATAAGCTGGACTAATAGAACCCGGCCTAGCTGTTTACTGTGGGGAATATCACTTAAATAATTAAACTATATAAGCTACCCTCTTAATTTTTTCAATATACAATTAGTTTATTCAAATATCAACTAATACCATTCTTCTTCTCCCTCAAACTACATTACAGCGTTCAATTCCTTTTCCCATTAGGTAGCAGAAAGGCCATGAACTTTAATTTGCCAGTGCGGGGAGCCGGCTGATATGTATTTGTCAAATTATAAATTTAAAATGTTATAATTAACTACTGAAATTAAATTATCATATATAGTTCCTCTCTATCTATATATTAATATTTTATTTCAAAATAAAATTCTATGTTTCCCCGTATTAGCGTGTCTTAAAATATTTTTTTATTATTATTTGAATGGATTACCAAGTGATTTGATGTTTAAAACTTTGTTATAATTAGCTGTTAAACTTATTTTTCATTGATCATTAATATAACTATTTAACTTCCATGACCATGCATGATAAACGCATGCATGCGTGTATGTATGTAATATGTATAATCAAGCTATCACCATTAGTTGGATAACCACTAGCGTTATATAAACAAAAAACTATCAACTATATGACCTGTATAGGTAGGGTGATCAATACGACTAATTAGTCTAGTTATATTAGCGGCATTTTTATTTTTTGTGATGTTGATATTTTAATTTTGGTTTTATCTTTTACTTGGTCATTAGAAAAGAAGAAGTTGATATTTCATTATCAACCGGATTAAGCCTCTTACCTACCAATAATAGTATGTAAATATGGTGAGTTATACTATTATATTGGAGACAATATTCCAATGATATAACTATTCACATATGGTGATATAAAACAAACTTTTGTGAGGGCATAATAGTTTAATTATGGAATTAATAATACTACTTTAATTCCTCCTAGAATATATATATATATATATATATATATATATATATATATATTTCGATAATAAATTTTATTCTTTGAATTTTTAATAATGTAATCCGAATTTAGCTAGGAATGTCATATATGATGTGTATATATATAAGAACTATTTAATTTTATAGTAAGTTGGTCAATTAATTAATAATGCAAACAGAAAAAGATCACCTATCTTTATCGACACTATATTAATCAATTCATCAAAATTAACTTTATTCAATCCACTATATAGCTCGGTTTGTTTGGTGAGCCGGATAAATATAAAAAAGAGTGATGAAAGCTAAAAAGGACGCACAATTAATAATACCACCAAGTCAAAGCCATCCCCATCAGCATAAATATAAGACAATGGAGTATTTCGTTTAGTCTTTAAAATACAGCAGGCAAGGCAGACAGAATTGGAATTTTTTGTTCACTCAAACTTTCTTGCATGACACCATTTACATATTTATTATTTATTTAACTTTGATCTTAATTAGTTCATCTGCAAAATTTAATATGAATTTATAATTTTAATATTTTAAAATGCTTTTTAAATATTTAGAATAATATTGTATCAAGTAAAATAATGAACATGAATTTTTGTTTTTCTGGTTCAGCTGGTGAGAATATTACGAATGATCAAAAGGACGAGGAGGAGGACGATTTATTCCATGATAGAGAAATATTTGTAGAGGAGTACAATCAAATGAACAAAACCTTAAAAATATACGTTTATCCCCACGAGTTTAACGATCCATTTGCGAATGTGCTGCTGTTGCCTGTGAATTATGAACCTGGAGGCAACTACGCAAGCGAAAGTTGCTTCAAAAAGGCTCTAATGAGAAGCCATTTCATCACCAGAAATCCGTCGGAAGCCGACCTTTTTTTCCTACCATTTTCAATTGCAAGTTTGAGGCACGACAGACGAATAGGCGTTGGCGGCATTAAAGGTTTTATTAAAGATTACATATTTAACATTAGTCATCGCTATCCGTATTGGAATCGGACGGGTGGGGCTGACCATTTTTATGTGGCTTGTCATTCTATTGGGAGAACGGCTATGGAGAAAGCTACACAAGTCAGAGGCAATGCGATTCAATTGGTGTGCTCTTCTAATTATTTTTTGCAAGGGTATATTGCTCATAAGGATGCATCAGTGCCACAGATATGGCCTAGACAGGGGGAGCCTCCTAATAAACCACCCTCCAAAAGGTATATTAATTATTTATTCATTTTAAAATTTTATACTTCTCCTACTATTTATAACTATTAATTCTATATATGTTTTCTAAAACAACAATAAAAAGTGTTACCTGAAACGCATGAGTACACTACTTAATTAAAACTTCAAACGCTAGGCTATTTTTATATAAGTTCATATAGTTAAGACTTTTCTTAGAATCTAAATAAAATAAATCTAAGTTTTACGTACAAAAGATTTTTAGTTAAATCAACAAGTTGGTTGTTTTATGCAATTTAGTACAAATGTAATGTTTTGAGCATTTAATACTAAGTTAGAATATTGATATTTGTATATATAATTATTGGTTAAACAACAAAGAAATTTTTGGGTATAATAAGTTTAGAGTATTGGTACATATGAATATCGTGTTTGGGTACGTAAATATACTAATACGTGGTTTGCTAAGTCATCAGTGAGAGTATTTGGCAACTCGATCCGGGCTAAACTCCTTATATGTACGAATCGCTAAGAAACTCCCAATGGTATGTTTGTTTGAAAAAATATGTTTGGAATTGGATTATTTATTTTAATTTAACACTAATTCGAACTATATATTTTATCCCATGATGAAATATTAATAGTCCTTGAAATATATAGTCTATGGACTACTTTTTTGTCATTTCTCATGCTATTTATGAGGAATTATATAATTTCATGATGAATGTGAGATTAATATAGTCCCCTCGTTTAAGTTATCAAATGACTTTATGAGATTAATAATTCCACATTAAAATACTATAGTCCCTCGTAAAAAATTAAATAATTTGAAGCAGTGTTAAATTAAGATAAAGTATCTAATTCTAGTCATATTTTTTGCGAACAAACATGGTGCAAGAAAAAAGTCATTGTGTATAATGTATATGCACTAACCTTTTATACTTTACCCATAGGAAAGCAATAAGGGGAGACCTTACTCGAGCTAGAGCTAATGAGGTAGAAAAAGGAAGAAATAGTTAGCTGTCTATATATAGTTATAACTTATACCTATAGTTATACCTCGGTAGTTCTTAACGAAGAAAGAATAAATTTGGTCTCAATAATTAGAGTTTACCTAAAATGGGTAATTGTATGACTCAAGTGATCTTGTGATAAAATATCTAATTGTCCTTCACTAATACTGTGAGTTTATTTGTGAGTTGTTAGTATACCAAGATTTATTCACGAAGAAATGTCAGCAGTCTTAATTATATTTGGTGCATACATAATTGTATAAAATGTAAAAGAATACAAGTATATATTAATGCAAAAAATACAAGTGACAAAACAAAATTGCTGATCATCATGACCATTTTTGTCAAGGACCCTTGAGCTGTCGCAATGCGTGTATGCATATATCTCCTAAAATTAAACATAAAGTTGTTAATTTCATTTAGTTGGTAAATGATTTTAAAAAGCATAAGTCGAATTTTATTTGCTTTTGCTCGTGCTTGTGCTTGTGAAGTAGGAAATTAAAATAAGTAAGAATACGTAGATGCATGCATGCAGTAGCTATATATATATATGTATGATGAATTTACTGGAATGGATGATATATATATATATATATATATATATATATATATATATATATATATATGATGAATTTACTGGAATGGATGAATTTGTTTAGGGAAAAGCTTGCCTTCTATGCTGGAGCAATGAACTCCCGAGTACGGGAAAACCTTGTTAGTCTTTGGAAAAACGATCCTGAGATTTCTGTTCACCAAAAGCGGCTCCAAACGCCGTACAATGAATCACTTCTGGGGAGCAAATTCTGCATCCATGCCAAAGGTTTCGAAGTGAACACTGCTCGTATTGGCGATGCGCTATATTATGGTTGTGTCCCGGTGATATTAGCAGATCATTATGACCTCCCATTTGCAGATATATTAAATTGGAATAGCTTCTCCGTCGTCGTTTCCACAATGGATATTCCAAATCTGAAGAAAATACTTAAACAGATTGAATATAATGATGAATACGTAGGCCTGCAAAAGAACGTGATGAAGGTGCGGAATCATTTTCAGTGGCATCATTTTGCAGTCGATTATGATGCTTTTTACATGGTTATGTATGAGTTATGGCTTAGAAGAAGCTCGGTGAGACTCGTTTCTAATTTGTTAGAATATTAATTACAATAATTGAAGATTATGCATGCATGCATGTATGTTTATAGTATATATATATATACACACATACATAGGAGTACTATAATTAATTAAACTTAATTATAATTATAATTATGTTTAATTTTTGGTTGATCGATGTAAAAAGTCATTGCACCTATATATATACATACATTAGATTTCATTCATCAATAAAAATTAATAAAATGTGATTAAGAAAAAAAGAAAAAGGACCCTTTGACATATGCTTTAACCATGAAACTAGGAACTTTAAGAACTTTATATATACATGATTGAAGGGAATTGAGCACGCAAAGTGATATTATCAGTTAACAACAAGAATATATTTTTATTGGATAGATTGATTGGACTAATCAATCATTCAATAAATTTTATTCTATGTTTATCATCAAATTCGTATTATATTATGAATTTAAATATTATGAATAATGCATGATAAGATAATATCTTAAAATGGTGCTATTTAATTTTACATTTGCTATAATATCATATCATATAATATAATTTTAAAAAAGATTTATTTTATCGTTGATCTTTTTTTATAGTCTTGTACATTATATAAATTATTATATCTTGAATTAAAATGTACAACAAGTGCACAATAAAATAATCGATTGAAATATATCATAAAAGATTTATACGAACATTCTATTTTGTGCAATCATGGGTAAAATGTCATTTAAATCAAATATAAAATTATTATTTTTAATAAATACAAAATTTTGAATAAATTTAATTTTAATACTACTATAAAATTTTAAAAATATTTCTATTTGTAAACTTTTCCTGGACTTCATAATAAAGAAAAGGCCCACTAAAGACTGCGTGGGTCATGAGGAGGAAAAGAATTTGTTATTATACAAAATCACCGGCTGGCTATTTATAGCATTTCTTCAAACTACCGCCTTTTCCTTTACACGCGATATCACCGCGTTATATACCCCCAAACAGCTACTATCTCCTTCTCATAATAAGTGTTTTTTTAATTTAAATTACACATACCAATACACAAGTTAAAATGGCAAAAATACTCTTAATATATTTTTTTTGAAGTTGAAGAGTTAATGAGTGTCATTTAATTGTAGTGATGGTAAGATACAATAAATACGATTGAATGCATAAGGACATATATGAGAAAATATTATAAAAATTGTATTGAAGTTTTAACACATTATTTATTTTGAGAAAAATTATTAAGCCTAAAAAAATACATAGTGTGAGATGGAGGTAGTACTATTTATTAGCACATAAATCAACGTAGTGTAGATATCTATCTATCTACCGATCTTGCAAGAATTCTTGGAGCTCTCTTATTGCGGGTAATCATTTATTTCTGTTGATGTTAATATGTTCATTTCATGCTCGCAAATAGTCTAGTTTGCAATTTTGATTTTGTATGAATAGTTTTGTTAATTACTGGGATAATCTTGGAATAGAGAATTGAATTGGGATTTTTGAATACAGGGTTTTGTTGGGATTATTTTGCATATGATCTCCTTAATATAGTGTTCTTCTTGTACTAGTATATAATCTTTAAGCCTCCAGATCAATACTAGAGTGTTAATGAAATCTGGGGATATATTATATACGTGGATATTGCTTCCGACAGCCGCCACAAGTAAGGGCAATTATTTGTTCCCTCGACCAATTTCAGTATTCCACTCTGTTTGGGGCTCTGATTGTGTTTGAAATATTAGGCAAAACCAATGAAACCTGAATGCCCTTAAAGTCTATTCAAAATGCATAGATATGATCATGTTAGATTTCTAAAATCACAGCAAATATGTGGATCTTAACAATAACAGCAACAATAGAAAATCAATTTTTACTCTCCCTTTCTGTTAGCGGCATATTATCTTGATTTGTGCAAATACTGTAGGTCTTACCAACTAAGCAAAGTCTATTACTAACTATTTTCCCTACTCAACATCCGATTCTCAAGTCATAAATTAGATGGGGAAAGATGTAATACCTCTCAAATTTGGAGTTTTAATTCATGATGACCAGTGCTCATAAGTAGGAAAAGTTTAGATTCATCAACAATGAATGGTTAGATCTTCAAGGATTTAGAGAAATGCAAAAGCAGAATGAGGGTGGTTGTTGCGGTACCCTTTATCTGTTAAAGTCTGTCTAGATGTGCATATGTACATCATATGCATACATCTAAGTTATATGAACAATGGTGGGAGTGTATGCTTTATTGAAGGAGCTTCCTTCTATGGCAGTATTTGTACATATGGTTCCTTTTTCCTCGTATGCTTGCAGGTTGAAGCTAGATTTCAAGAAGAAAACAAAGATAATAGAAATGTTGAGAGCTTCTTGTATATAAAAGGCATATTTTACTGCATCCACCTAACTTAAATTTATGGAGTAATTTCTTTTTGAAGTTATGTGCATACTATCTTCTGTACATGTATCTAACCCGTACATACTGAACTTGGACACACTTGGCCGTGCTTGAGTAGTATTTGGGTGGAGTCTAATTTTTATGTAAGAATTTTTTATTTTTTTTTATGATCGTGGCATAACCATTATAACAATTAAGAAGTTGGTCACATAAATTACAATTCCGAAAGAGCTTCAAAAGCTTCTTAAATTTCTGTATGTTTGAGTTGAAAGTATTCGACTGTTGAATAATAATATGATACAAGATGCATATTTTCTACAAAGCCTTTGTTTACTGCATATGATCTAATCTCAGTAATACCACGATGCTTTTTATCATGTCAACTTAGCTTATGTGGTTTCAAAAGCTGTATAGTGTGTATTGAAATTCATTTTATTGTGAAGTTGGTTATTGTTCCTTTATTTTAATTTTATAAATTTATAATCTTCTCCCGTTTTTTACTCAGATTTGACGTGAGGATAAAATTCTGAGATGGAAGGAACAACTGAAATATATGTGGAAGGAGAAGAACGGCTGGTGAAGGAAGAGCTTCATCTCAAGGCGGAGAACAAGATAAAAGTACCAACTAAAGGAAAGAAAGAGAAGACTGAGGTGGAACTTGAATTGAAAACAAAATATCAGGAGAAAGAAAAGCCAAAACGTAAGGAAGATAAAGAAAAAATGCACAAGGAGGAGGACAAAAAGGCACCAAAGAAAACAGAAAAAGAAGAAAAGCATAAAGAATCCAACAAATATCAGGTCGCCGAAGAGATGAACATTGATGAAAATGAAGAGCAAAAACAGGATAAAAAGAAAAAGAAGGAAAAGAAGGATAAGCATGGCATAGATGAGGAGACAGAGGAGTTGAAGGAGCATGATGAAGCTGGAAATTCCAAGGGGAAAGACGAGAAGAAGAAAGAGAAAAAAGATGAAGGCAAGGAAAAAGGAAAGAAGAAGAAAGATGATGCGGGAAAATCAGAGGAAGAGAAACAGGA
This sequence comes from Panax quinquefolius, assembly GCA_020205615.1. NCBI lineage: Eukaryota > Viridiplantae > Streptophyta > Magnoliopsida > Apiales > Araliaceae > Panax > Panax quinquefolius. Next base: position 739,812 of record JAINUW010000226.1, on the reverse strand, counting down.
CAAGAAAAAGAAAAAAGACAAGAAGGAGAAGAAGGAAGCAAATGAAGGTAAAGAAGATACGGTGAAATGCAAAGATGGAGACCTTAATGCCAATGAAGAAGAGAAACATGCAGAGGGAGAGACAGAAAAGCATGCAGATGAAGAAGAAAAAGATGAAGCTAAGAAGAAAGAGAAGAAGAATAAAGAAAAGAAGGTCGAGGGTAAGGAGAAAGAGAAAGATGTAAAGAAGAATGTATCTGTGGATCCAGATGATATAGAGAAGAAGAAGAAGAAGAAAAAGAAAGACAAAAATGAGAAGAAGGAAGAGGATGATAAACAGAAAGAGGGAGAAGAAGAGAAGCATGAAGATGACAAAGGTAAAGATGAAGGGAAGAAGAAAGACAAGAAAAAGAAGGATAAAGAAAAGAAGGTCAAAGACAGAGAGTGTTTAGAGGGAGAATCTAACGAGGAAACAGAGGGAAAGAAGGGCAAGGGAGAAGAAGACAATGTAGACAAGAAGAATAAGAAGGTGAAGAAGGACAAGGATGAGGTAGGCGAGGAAAAATGCGAGATTGCAGCTACCTCGAGGGAGATTCAAGTAGACAGAAATGAAAAGGGTGAAGCAGAGGGGAAACAGAATGAAAAGATAAAGGAAGGTAAGGATAAAAAGAAAAGGAAAAGGAAAAGGAAAAGGAAAAGAAGGAGAAGGGTGAGAAGAAAATAAAAGTTGAGGGAAAAAACAAGGGGAAAGATGTGGTCAAGCTAAAGTCGAACTTTGAGAAGATCAATACCAAAATTGAAGTCCTCCTGGAAGAGAAGGTAGAAATCCTGAAGCTGATAAAAGAGAAGGAAGATGGCACTGACGTCCCTGCTTAGAGACCATGAGATACCAAGAGCTGTAGACCTTTATGGTAGATGCCAAAGACTCCACCCTCTGTGTTTTTGCTATATGTATTCTGTCTTACTCTGTTTCCAAAGTACTGTAGTTTGTCTTGTGTATCAAAATGTATTCGTTCTTCGGTTAAATTTTTTTTTTTATACATAATGAAAACAGTTTGATAATTGTTTGTATAAAATATCTAAATAAGTATATTTTTTTTTATTTTAATTTTTAGACAATTATGAATAAATTTATTATGTAATTATAAATAAATAATATTATTTAAGAAAAATTAAATATTAATTTTTGAACAATTTTGATGGAGTATAGTATTAATAATATATTTATTGGAATAAAATATTAAAATAACATTCTATTGGTCCATAAAATAAAAAAACAAAAGACTACTACAACAAATTCATTAAATTTGTTATTGACTAATTTGTTAAAGAAAAATCAATAACAATTTGTACATAACAAAATTTGTTTATAATAATAAAACAAGATAGATATTGAATGTAATTTTTAATTGTCAATGGTGATAAATAAGTAAAATATTGTTCAACTGTTATAAGACTTTAGCGAAGTGTATAAATATACTTTTATAATTGTTGCATAAATTTAGAGAGAATAAGTAAGAGAGAAAGAGAGAAATTCTTCAGAGAGAATTCTCATTATTTTCCTTCAGTTTCATTCCTTTATATAGGCAATGCAAGAGAGAAGGAGACAAAGAGGAAAAAGGGAGGAAGGTCACGGAGGGAAAGTAGGAGATTAGGGGAAGAGTATAGAGAAGGAAGGTTCCCTCCTAAGGAGGGAATCACATGATGTTATAACACTTCCTCTGATTCCCTACGATAGAAGATTATGTCTCATTAAAAACCTTGTTAAGAAAATTCAATGGGAAAAACTTAACGAAGGGAAAAAGAGTACATATCTTTTACATAAATATCTTAGTTGACTGTCTCGTTAAAACCTTGTCAGGAAAAATTCATTGGGATAAAAACCGTGACTAAGGAAAAAGAGTACAGTTCCCCTCAAAAGAAATTCATTACTCCTTGATAAAATGTTGTCATAAGTCTTTCAGTCGACACATTCCAATCATTTTCTGAAGTTTTGCAAATGTTGCATATGGTAGCGACTTTGTGAATAAGTCGGCTAGATTATCACATGATCGAATTTGATGCACATCTATATTACCCTTCTTTTATAACTCATGTGTGAAGAAGAATTTAGGTGAAATGTGTTTTGTTCTATCTCCCTTGATGTACTCTCCTCTAAGTTGAGCAATGCATGCAACGTTATTGTGATGCCCCCAAAATAGGTATACATCACCCATTCTGAGTTGTCAATACATGGTATGTAAAACAACTATAACTTTATTATTACAACAAGAAAATTGTGAGTTTGAATACAAATATTATCTTCTGTATAATATCTATACTCAAATAAATCCTCATCACATTTATTGATACATTATTTTACAAAAATGGTGAGGACTACTAAACAACTCTCTCTAAAACCTTCATTCCATACCCAGACTGCATCTCGCTATATTCTCGCCTCCCGAGAAGAAAAATGGAACAAAAAGGAAAAGGGTGAGCTCAACTAGCCCGAAAGAAAGAATATTATGACTAAGATAATATACAACAAATTATCGTTAGTCTTCAACGAAAAAATCTAATAGAATACAATAGACAACAAATTTTAAATCAATATTCGCAATGAAAATAATAATTCATTAGAAGAGTTAAGTAGAGAATGCAAATTACTATCTTCTATGTATGAATTTAAAAGTTCATCGCCTATCTTTTATCCCCGTAACATCAATCAATATATATCTCGAATCAAATATTCATCTTTTTTTCACAGCCAAAGATATTCATCATTAATCATGTTCATCTCGAACACTGCTCATCTTTGCACTACTACCAAAGATATTCTTCAGAAATCATTCATCTTTTGCACTACTGGTAAAGAAGATATTCCATAATATCATCATTTAAGATCAAGATGATGAAAAATATTTTTAAAGAAACGAATCCAAAGGAAACAAAATGACAAGGATTAAGGATTAAGGATTCAGATTTGTTTTATCCACGTCCAATAATACCTCAAAAATAATTACAGTGGTGTAAAATTCAAGAATGATCAAAACATGGATACAATCAAAACTAGCATCCAGAATAGATATTTTGGACGAAAAGAAAATTTTTCATTTTTTGATGAATAGTGGTCGATTCGAATAAAGGTCGATACGTGAATAAAGGCCGTATCACGTGAATAAGAATCATAAGACCCCAAATTATTAATAAATGAAATTTATTTTCCTCTATTTATTATTTTGAAATAGTAAGGGTTGATTTGATTAATGTGGATAGTTATGGGTAAAATACGCAAATATTTCGAATAAGCAAGTGGTTATAAAATATTCATTATTGTCGGGGAATATTCGTTTAGTCGTGGAATATTCTTGCTGTCGGGGAATATTCGTACGACAGCGCAGTCTTTTGTGGGCCCCATAACGGAAAGCGATTGGATGAAGAAAACGACAAATATAAGTTGTTTTTAAATAACGACGTAGTTGTTATCGTTATCATCATTGGAATACCCTATGGTTAAAACACACTAATACGCCGTTGTTGAACAAAGAAGCACCAGTATTGCACCAATTATTGATTCTTACGTAAGAAGGCACTACTCAATAATTATTACAAATTATCGCTCAAAGATTTTATTGATTTAATAATTGTCAAGTTGATATTTTATATTCATTGTTGTTTCAATAATTGTCATTACACAAATTTTTCATTATCGGCAATAATTCATATTATCCTAATAATATTATTAGATAACATTATTGTCAATGTCTAGAAAGTTCTGCTTTAAGGAGAGGTTTGGTCACCTAATTTCGCGCCAAAGAAGGAGAGATCCTTATTGAAAGCCCTCTTTCCCAGGAACTACTGGTTGCAAGATCATGATTCTCAGTAATATTATTTATGAATAATTAATTATTGATTTATATGATGAGGAAAATATTGATTTTATGTGGATATAGATGGAGAAAATTTTAAAATGACAATTGTTGAAAATTAATATTTTATCTTTTTCTCGATAAAATAATTCATTTAAATATATTATTTTAATAATATATTAATTGTGATATTTTTATAATGAATGTGGGATATATGAGTATATGAGGAGGAAGAGTATTTTTGTGGCATTAAATGATTAACACATGTTTTGTGTGTCAAAGGACCCCATTTATCGAATCGAAATTTGATTATAAATGTAAAATCGTCTGCTTTGTGGATTTTGGTTAATTTTTGTTTGGAATTTGGAAAAACTTCCTTCGCAGTTGTTAGAGAATTGAATTTCCTATAAAAAGTCGCGAGATTCAAATTTTCTGATAAAATGGCTATTTATTATGAATTATTTAAGTTCCGAAGCTTCGAAATAATTAATTTTTGGAAGTTTTAATTATGTTTTTTAAGAAAAACGTTTTTTATATGTTGTAGGCATATTTAACATGTGCATGGTGGCTGAATTCAGATTCAAGATGTGGGCGTATGAATTTTGTTTATATATAATATTATTATATTCAATTTTCTGCTTTGGTGTTCTAAGCAATTTCCTATAAATAGGGTGCTTAGGTTAGAATTGAAAATCACACCGTAAATCAAGTTTTCTCTCTATATTATCGAGTGTATTCTTGTGAGTATTTTGAGTATACTTTGAGTATTGCTATACTAATGACAAGTTCAAGTCATAGCTTATATCCTGTTTCAACTAAAAATCTGCCTTTTTCGAGGTAAGGGATGTTATTTTCTTCTCAAATGATATTATTTCTTCAATATCATTATGTTTGAAATATTGGTTGGAACTTTTTATCAAATTTAAAACTTTTTCATGTCTCGGTTACTATTCATGAGTTACTATTCACGAAGTTACTATTCATGAGTTACTATTCACGAAGTTACTATTCACGAGTACTATTCATGCGTGAAGATGTTTTTTTGGAATTTCTATCTTTTGGTGTCTGAGTTACTATTCACGATACTCACGCACTATTCACGATACTGCACTATTCACGAATACGACACTATTCAATCGAAAAATGAAAATTTTTCTTTTCGTCTAAAAATATCTATTCGGATACTAGCTTTGATTGTATCCATGTTTTGATCATTCTTGAATTTTACACCCTATGATTATTTTTGAGGTATTTTTGACGTGGATAAAACAAAGTACTAATCCTTAATCCTTAATCCTTGTCATTTTGTTTCACCGGATTCGCTTTTTAAAAATATTTTTCATCATTTTCATTCTTAAATGATGATATTATGGAATATCTTTGGCTTTGTAGTGCAAAGATGAATGATTTCTTGATGAATATCTTTGGCCGTAGTGCAAAGATGAACAGTGTTGAGATGAACATGATCGATCGATTAATATCTTTGGCCCGTAGTGCAAAGATGATGAAGCAGTGTTTAGATGAACATGACCCAATCGATGAATATCTTTGGCTCAGTAGTGCAAAGATGAATATTTGATTTGAAATGAATATTGATTGATGTTACAGGATAAAATATTGATGATGGATCGTTAAATTCATAGATTATAGTAGATTTCATTCTCTACATAACTCTTCTATGAATTATTATTTCACCATGTAATATTGATCCGAAACTTGTTGTCTATCAGATTCTATCGATTTTTCCTCGTTGAAGACTAACGATAATTTGTTCTATATTATCTTAGTCATAACATTCTTTACCGGGCTAGTTGAGCTCACCCTTTTCCTTTTTGTTCCATTTTTCTTCTCGTGAGGCGAGAATGTAGCGAAAGTACTAGTCGGGGTATGGAATGAAGGTTCTAGAGAGTTGTTGTTTAGTAGTCCTCACCATTTTGTAAAATAATGTATCAATAATTATGATGGGGATTTATTTGCGTGTGGATATTGTCTAGATGGCAATATCTCGTATTTAAACTCACAGCTTTATATGTTGTAATAATAAAGTTGTAGTTATTTCTATACCATGTATTTGGCGACTTCGTAATGGGTTGGATGGAATGGACCTATTTTGGGGGCGCCATACTTTGTATCGAGCTTAGGATATGATCTCTGGCGGAGATCGGGAATAGAACTAGGAGGAGAGACGAGTAAATCCTTCGCTAAGGTGTCCTACCTAAGCTTATTTGTTAGTTGGTCAAGATATAGGATATTATGTGATATATTGATTTCCTTAATTAACCCTTGTTTTATGACAAGATTTGAGAATGTCGAATGAGAATATTAACAATGGAGTAAATGAGACCGTGGAGATGCTCAGATTTATCAACGAGGAGAACGCGTCAGTCGACAATGTACCTCCTGACAACACCACCGAAAGCGATGATGAACGAGGGATGTTTAGAAGCTTTTTCATTCATGCGCAAAATCGCACGAGGGAGACTCGTGTTCAAAATACGGAGGAAATGATAGCAATTCACGGGTTGTCACAAATGCAAGCGATTCAAAGAGTTGGGACCACCAGAATTTAAGGGAAAGCCAGATCCGATCATGGCGTAAAACATGGGTCAAGCAAATTACCAAGATATTCGATGTCTTGATGCACGGAGGAAACGAGAAGGTTCCATTCGCCACCTTTATGTTCCGTGGTGAGACAGACATTGGTGGGAATCAGGAAGCGTACCCATCCAAATTTACCACTCAAGATGTCATGGGAGACGTTTGAAATGCAGTTCAATGACAAGTACTTCCCCGAAAGTATTCATTATATGAAGGAAGTGGATTTTATTAGACCGAGCAGAATAATAACATGACGGTGTCCCAAAGACGAGGCGAAGTTCGCGGAGTTATCCAGTTCAGACCTCATTTGGTGGAGAATGAGGAACGTATGACGCGGATGTTTCGAGAGGTTTGAAACTTCGGATACGTCAAGATCTCATTTCTCATAAATTTTCTATCTATTAAGATGTTGTCAACAGGGCTCAGTTGTTAGAGTGAGATAACGAAAGTACGCTCAACCGAGGGACCATAACCAGGATCATATCAAGATAGCGAGCCATCGAATAACGATAACCAAATGGAGAAAGAAGAATACGGACAAAAGCGGTTACCACTCTGGTGGTAATCGTGGCCATGAAAATAGAAGAAGCGAGCCTGGGAGGAGATTTTAAAAGAGGAGATTTAACAACGACCATGTGAAGACGATAGTCTTGCAAGAAGAATCGGTTCCAAGGAGGAGAAAGACCACCGGTCAGACATGTTACAAATCTTGGGAAAGAGGGACATATCACCCCAAATCGCCCACAACAGCTAAAAGGTATGCTATAATTGTGGAAAAGAAGGACATATTGCTCGAGATTATGCGATATCGAAACCCATCCAAATGAATGGTGACTCAAAAGGATGTCCCGTAAAAGTCAAAGTCAATCTTCCTCGAAGAGCGTTTGTCGTGACCGGTCAAAATGCGAGGAACCCAAACGAAATTAGCACGGTTAGTTAATTATAAATTCTTGTGAAGTTTATACCTTACTAGAATAATTCTGCTTCTACCCATTCTTTTATCTCTCTTGTTTACACTCAACGTTTGAACTTGACTACGGAGAAATTAAACTTTGACCTATCTGTGGAGACTCCATTAGAGAAACTTTTATTACATCCATTGTTTAAAAATCTTGCTTGATTCAGTTGGCACTATCACATTACCCGTTAACCTTATTTCTATAGAGATATTTGCTTTTGATGTGATTTTAAGGTTAACTACTCATCACGCCGAAATTGATTACTTTCGTAAGGTTGTTAGTTTTCATATTCCTAAGCAACCCGTTATTCAATTCAAGCAATCAAACCATTGTAGTCAAACATTTTCATATCAAGCCATGAAGTCATTCGTTTATTACGGATGTCAAGTTTTCTTAGTCCATGTTATGGATTTGAATAAAGACACGCCGATTTGAATAATATTCTGTTGTTATTGATTTTTCCCGACGTATTTCTGAAGAATTTCTTGGCTTACTCCCAAAGCCCGATATTAAATTTTGTATCAAATTTGAACCCTAAGACAAAACTCATTTCTAAAATCTCATATCGAATGGCTCCTATTGAACTTCGTGAGTTAAAATTCAACTATAAATTTGGTACTGAGCCTTTATCTGGTGACTTCCTTTGTGGAATGCACCAAGCCATATCTCCGTAGGGGACACCATATTCGCAAGCGATAGTAAATCGATGGGTGTCATTGTAACGTCTTATCCAAGGTTGGGATATGAGTCACAGCTTGAGAACAACCTAAGTCGGTGAATCGAAATACGTAGCTTTCAGGCTTAGTTGGTTATTATCGAGATTCATCAAGGATATTCTCGAATCGCTATTCCATTAACGCAATTGACTCGTAGAGATACAAAATTCGAATGGAAGCAAGGAATGTGGGAAGAGCTTCAAGAACTCAAGAGGAGACTCATTTCAAAGACATGTTCGACCATGCCATCCCGGAAAAGCGAACGTGGTAGCCGACGTGTTGAGTAGAAGATCGTATACAAGTACGAAAATACGATATTGTCAAAGACTCATTTCGTATAATTTACAAATAATAGAGATGGAGATGAAAACTCTAGTTACCCACGTGATGATATACGAGTATAATCGACTTTAATCGATAAAGTTAAAGCTGTTCAAGCTACACACCAGAGCTGATGAATTTGAAGAAGGAGGTACAAGAAGTTGTTATTTCAAAAGCGAGAATCGGTGAGGTGAGGAAAGCTCAAACCTTCGATTTATTAATCCATTTGAAATTCTCGATCGAATATGAACTGTGGCCTATAGACTCGTTTTATCGCCAAGTATGACGCGTGTTCATAACGTTTTTCACGTATCGATGTTACGTAAATATGTGGACGACCCGAACTATGTCATTGAGTTAGAACCGAACGAGATAGCCGAAGACTTAACGTACGAGGAGAAACCTGTCAAGATCTTGGATAGGAAAGAACATGTCTTATGTACCAAGGTTATACCACAAGTTAAAGTTTTGTGGAGAAACCATGCTATTGAGGAAATGACCTGGGAGTTGAAAACGAAAATGAAAGCGAGGTATTCTCATCTTTTCGAAACACCATGTACGTACGTCAATTTCGAGGACGAAATTTCATAAGGAGGGGAGGTTGTAAGACCCCAAATTATTAATAAATGAAATTTATTTTCCTCTATTTATTATTTTAAAATAGTAAGGGTTGATTTGATTAATGTGGATAGTTATGGGTAAAATACGCAAATATTTCGAATAAGCAAGTGGTTATAAAATATTCATTATTGTCGGGGAATATTCGTTTAGTCGTGGAATATTCTTTATTTGTTGGGAATATTAAATATTTACGGCCAGCCAGCAGTCTTTTAATGGGCCCCATAACTAAAGCGATTCGATGAAGAAAATGACAAATATAAGTTGTTTTTAAATAACTAGGCGTAGTTTGTTATCGTTATCTTTGTTGAATACCCGGTGGTTAAAACACACTAATACGCTGCGTTGTTGACAAAAGAAGATACGGTATTGCACCAATTATCGATTCTTACGTAAGAAGGCACTACTCAATATAATTACAAGAATTATCGCTCAAAGATATTTTTTATTGATTTAATAATTGTCATTGATATTTTATATTCATTGTTGTTTCAATAATTGTCATTATTACAAGATTTTTCATTATCGAAGCAATAATTCATATTATCCTAATAATATTATTAGATAACATTATTGTCAATGTCTAGAAAGTTCATCAAGGAGAGGTTTGGTCACCTAATCATGCGCCGCCAATGAGAGATCCTTATTGGAAAGCCCCTCTTTCCTGGAACTACCGTCACAAGATCTTGTGATTCTGTAATATTATTTATAAATAATTAATTATTGATTTATATGATGAGGAAAATATTGATTTTATGTGGATATAGATGGAGAAAATTTTTAAAATGACAATTGTTGAAAATTAATATTTTATCTTTTTCTGATAAAATAATTCATTTAAATATATTATTTTAATAATATATTAACGGTGATATTTTTATAATGAATGTGGGATATATGAGTATATGAGGAGGAAGAGTATTTTTGTGGCATTAAATGATTAACACATGTTTTGTGTGTCGGTGGACTCCATTTATTGATTGAAATTTGATTATAGCTTGTAAAATCGTCCGTTTGTGGATTTTGGTTAATTTTTGTTTGGAATTTGGAAAAACTTCCTTCTGCAAAGTTGTAGAGAATTGAATTTCCTATAAAAAGTCGCGAGATTCAAATTTTCTGATAAAATGGCTATTTATTATGAATTATTTAAGTTCCGAAGCTCCGAAATAATTAATTTTTGGAAGTTTTAATTATGTTTTTTAAGAAAAACGTTTTTTATATGTTGTAGGCATATTTAACATGTGCATGGTGGCTGAATTCAGATTCAAGATGTGGGCGTATGAATTTTGTTTATATATAATATTATTATATTCAATTTTCTGCTTTGGTGTTCTAAGCGATTTCCTATAAATAGGTCTTAGGTTAGAATTGAAAATCACACCGAAACTCAAGTTTTCTCTCTATATTATCGAGTGTATTCTTGTGAGTATTTTGAGTATACTTTGAGTATTGCTATACTGATGCAAGTTCAAGTCATAGCCTATATCCTGTGTTTCAACTAAAGATCTTGTCTTTTCGAGGTAAGAGATGTTATTTTCTTCTCAAATGATATTATTTCTTCAATATCATTATGCTGAAATATTGGTTGGAACTTTTTATCAAATTTGGAACTTTTTCATGTCGGGGTTACTATTCATGAGTTATTATTCACGAGTTACTATTCATGAGTTACTATTCATGAGTTACTATTCACGAGTAGTACTATTAAGTATGAAGTGTGAAGATGTTTTTTAGAATTTCTATCTTTTGGTGTTTGAGTTACTTATTCACGTGATACTCAAGACTTATTCACGATACTCTGACACTATTCACGAATACGGCACTATTCACCGAAAAATGAAAATTTTTCTTTTCGTCTAAAATATTTATTCTGGATACTAGCTTTGATTGTATCCATGTTTTGATCATTCTTGAATTTTACACTCCTATGATTATTTTTGAGGTATTTTTGGACGTGGATAAAACAAAGTACGAATCCTTAATCCTTAATCCTTGTCATTTTGTTTCACTGGATTCATTTCTTTAAAAATATTTTTCATCATTTTCAGTCTTAAATGATGATATTATGGAATATCTTTGGCCTGTAGTGCAAAGATGAATGATTTCTTGATGAATATCTTTGGCCCGTAGTGCAAAGATGAACAGTGTTGAGATGAACACGACTGATCGATTAATATCTTTGGCCCAGTAGTGCAAAGATGAAGCGGTGTTTAGATGAACATGACCAATTGATGAATATCTTTGGCCTGTAGTGCAAAGATGAATATTTGATTTGAAATGAATATTGATTGATGTTACAGGGATAAAATATTGATGATGGACTGTTAAATTCATAGATTATAGTAGATTTCATTCTCTACGTAACTCTTCTATGAATTATTATTTCCGCTGCGAATATTGATCTAAAACTTGTTGTCTATTGTATTCTATCAGATTTTTCCTGTTGAATACTAACGATAATTTGTTCTATATTATCTTAGTCATAACATTCTTTACTGGGCTAGTTGAGCTCACCCTTTTCCTTTTGTTCCATTTTTCTTCTCGGAGGCGAGAATGTAATGAGTACTAGTCGGGGTATGGAATGAAGGTTCTGTAGAGAGTTGTTTAGTAGTCCTCACCATTTTGTAAAATAATGTATCAATAATTATGATGGGGATTTATTTGCGTGTGGATATTGTCTAGATGGCAATATCTCGTATTTAAACTCACAGCTTTATATGTTGTAATAATAAAGTTGTAGTTATTTCTGTATTCAGTGATTTTGGCGACTCGTAATGGGTTGGATGGAATGGACCTATTTTGGGGGCGTCCACAAGAACTCCGACACCAAAAGTTCCAAATTTGATAAAAACTTCAGATCAATATTTCAACATAATGATATTGAAGAAATAATATCATTACTGAAAAAAAATAATATCCCTTACCTCGAAAAGATTAAGTACTTCTAAATTTGGAATACCTAGATATAGTCAAAGGAACTTGCAGACCGCCTAACAATACTCAAAGTATACTCAAAATACTCATAAGAATACGCGATAATATATAGAGAAAATTTGGGTTTACGTGTGATTTTCAATTCTAACCTAAGACCCTATTTATAGGAAAATACTTAGAACACCAAAGAGAAAATTTAATAAAATATTAATATATATTATAAATTTCCTTAGCCCATCTTTGAAGATCTGATTTCAGCAATTAATATCACATGTTAGCCCACTTAAATGCAAAAAAAACGTTTTTCTTTAAAATAATAATTAAAACTTCCAAAATCAATTATTTGAGCTTCTAACTTCAATAATTCACAATAAATATCCCTTTATCGTAAAATTTGAATCTCGCGACTTTTTATAGGAAATTCAATTCTCTACAACTTTGCGTAAGAAAGTTTTTCCAAATTCCAAACAAAAATTGACCAAAATCCACAAACGAGCGCTTTTACAAAGTTATATAATCAAATTTCAATCAATAAATGGGGTCCACCGATATGTTTAACATGTTTTAAACATTTATTGCAACAAAAATACTCTTCCTCCTCGTATACTCATATATCCCATATTCGTTGTAAAAATATCACCATTATTATATTATTAAAATATAATAATATATTTAAATGAATTATTTTAACAAAAAAGATAAAATTTCAATTTTCAACAATTGTCACATTAAAATTTTCTCCATCTATATCCACATAAAATCAATATTTTCTCATCATATGAATCAATAATTAATTGTTCACAAATAATATTACGTAATCACAATATCGACAACCGTGCAGCCTCCTGGAAAGAGGGCTTTCCAATAAGAATTTCTCCTTCTTGGCAGCAATTAGGTGACCAAACCTCTCCTTAGATGTAACTTTCTAGACATTGCCAATAATTTTATCTAATAATATTATTCAGATAATATGAATTATTGCTTCGATAATGAAAAATACCGCAGTAATGACAATTATCAAACAACAAAGAATATAAAATATCAACGCAACAATTATTAAATCAATAAAATACTGAACAGTAATTACTGTAACCATTATTGAGTAGTGCCTTCTTACGTAAGAATCAATAATTGGTGCAATACCGCAATGCTTCTCGTGTTTTTAACCAATTTAGAGTATTTTAACAAAGATTAATTCAGAATAACTACTACCGTTATTTTTTAAACCACTTATATTTGTCGCTTTCTTCATCCAATCGCTTTCACATTATGGGGCCCACATACATGGTCGCCCCATCGCATTTAATATTCCCGACAGCATTTAATATTCCACGACCAAACGAATATTCCCCACAACAATGAATATTTTATAACCACTTGCTTATTTTGAAATATTTGCGTATTTTACCCCTAACTATCCACATTAATCAAATCAACCCTTACTATTTCAAAATAATAAATAGAGAAAATTAAATTTCATTAATAATAAGTTGGGGTCTTACAACCTCCCTCCTTATGAAATTTCGTCCTCGAAATTGACGTCACGTCTTGGTGTTTCAAAAGGTGAGGATACCTCGCTTTTATTTCCGCTTTCCAATTCCCGGTCATTTCCTCTATAGCATGATTCCTCCACGTAACTTTAACTTGTGGTATGACCTTTCATAGCGTGGGACATGCTCCTTCCTATCCAAGATCTTGACAGTACCTCCTCATACGTTAAGTCTTCTATCTATCTCTCGTCCGGTTCTAACTCTATAACGTGGTTCGGTCTTTCACATATTTACAAAGTATGTATATGTGAAACACATTATGAACACGAGACATACTCGGAGGTAACGCGAGTCTATAGGCTACATTTCCTACTTTCGGTCAAGAATTTGAAATGGACCAATAAATCGTGGATTGAGCTTTCCTCTCTTCCCAAATCTTGTAACTCCTTCCATGGAGCAACTCATGACAATACATGATCCCCTATACTAAATTCCACATCTTTTTCGATGATGATCCGCGATAACTCTTTTATCGATCTTGTGCCGCTTTGTATACGTTGTCGAATCATTTGGATCTTTTCTCGTAGTCATACGTACCAACTCGGGTCCCAACAATGTTGCTTCACCCACCTCGTCCCAACATACCTGAGAGCGACACTTTCGTCCCATATAATGCTTCAAATGGAACCACACCTATACTTGCACGATAATCATTGTTGTAGGAGAATTCCACCAATAGGTAAATACTTATCCCAACCCCTTGAAGTCTAGGACACGTAGTCTTAATAAATCTTCAAGAGTTTGAATAGTCCTTTCGATTGTCCGTCCGCTTTGAGGATGGTATGCCGAATCAAATCGAAAATCCGTGCCCATAGCTTTTTGCAAGCTAACCCAAAATCTTGAAGTGAATCTTGGTTCACGATCCAAACTATGGATACAGGCATGCCGTAACTCCGTGACGCCCCAAAATTAGGTATACATCACCCATCTTGGGTCGCCACTTACACGGTAGTGTAATTTAAATACAACTTATTAACATAACATCAGTAGTACAATACGACATAAACCGTGAGTTTAAATACAAATATCGCCTACTAGATATTATACAAACTCAAAAAAAAGTCCTCATTACAATTATTATCACACTATTTCACGAAATAAATGAGGACTACTAATGCTATCTTCGTGACCATCACTGCGTTCCCCGACTCGTCCCAAATATATTCTCATTTCAAGAGAACAAAGAAAGAAAGGGTGAGCTCAACTAGCCCAAAGAAGAAATATTATGACTAAGATAATGCGTAATAAATTATCAATAGTCTTCAACAATGTTAAACCGATAAAATACAATAGACAAACCGCTTTAATCTGCAATGAATAAGCAATCCATTAAAAGAGTCAAGAAAAATAAAGTCTACTATCTTTTAGGTTTTAAAAGGTTTTTCATCATCGTATATAATTGAGACTCACTTTTAATAAATATTCCACATCATCGAATCACCCCACACTACTACCCAAGGATATTCTTTAAGATCACGACCACAATTATTCATGCACTACGGGCCAAGAATATTTGTGTATTCATTAATGGTCATGATCATGCCAACAACTCATTCCACCAATGCACTACTACCATCGAGGATTTTTATCACATCATTTGTAACATTACTACCATGATTACAATCAATAGTCTCGTCATAATCATACCAAGTCCATCTATGCACTACAGCCCACGATGACTTTCAACATAATATAAACATGAGGATGATGACAATGATATAAGAATTCAATAAAACAAGTTCAAGAATTATTTTATCCAGAATTATTAACGCCCAAATTATCAACATGATCTTCGCTTTTGTAGAGTAAAATTCAAGAATGATCGTAAGAATATTTTCATGAAAAGATATCGGATGAAACGCAAATATCAAGGATATTCCACTAATTTCATGGAGTATAAGTCAAAGTTTTAACCAACTGGGTATAATAAAGAATAGAATAACAAAAGAAATCACCATGCACGCGATAGATCGCATGCATGAAGTTATTCCAATGTAATAATAAATAATAAATAACGGAACCAGTCCAAATGTGAAACGCATGCATGTGATGTTCCAATGTAATAATAAAGAATGGAACCAGTCCGGCGTAAAACACACATGCATGTGATGTTCCAATGTATAATAATAATAAAGATTTTAACCAGTCCGTGTAAAACACACGCATGTGATGTTCCAACAGTAATAATAATAAAGACGGAACTAACCAGTCCTGTAAAACACATGCATGTGATGTTCCAATGTAATAATAGAAGAATGTCACCAAGTATAGGTAAACCACGATACAAAGTTATTCCAATGTAATAATAAGCAATGGAATAACAATGCTTCTTCTTCATGAATAAGAAAGAATAACACCCCTTACTTTTGGTAGAGATTGAATATCGCGCAGCAGTAGTAAGAACAAAATACTCTTCTTCTTTCTCTTATTCTCTATACTTTCTCTCTCTATAAACTTGAATGAATTCGTGAAAAATAATGAAGCCCTAGGCCTCTATTTATAGAAGATTTCTAGCTTAAGACCGCCGCGTGAAAAGGCAAGTGGCTTCGACGACTAATGATGTGAAAAGAAAAGTGGTTCGACGCTCAGAATGTGAAACGACAAGTGGTTCGACGACAAATGGTTCGCAAGTGGTTCGACGTGTGAAACGACAAGTGGTTCGACGTCCGGTAAAGGTAATTACTATTAACGAAGGTAATTACTATTCACAAGGGTAATTACTATTCGATTTAAGGTAAATACTATTCACAAGGGTAATTACTATCGATTTAAGGTAATTACTATTCGAAAGGTAAATACTATTCACGAGGGTAATTACTATTCACAAGGGTAATTACTATCGACGAAGAGACTCTTAGATGATGACATATACGAGCCCCCATAAAATAATCAAATTTACCACAAATCATTTTATTTTTCATCAACACATATTTAATCTTTCAACAATTATTAATCATTTATAACTTGTCGTCTCAATTATTGATTTAATACTATAACATATTATATGTATGATACCGTGACAATAATTGAATCAATAATATAAGAGATATGATGCAAAGAATTATCGTAGTAATAATTGAGCATAAATGAAAGTGACTTCTCACGTAAGATCAATAATCAATACCGTGTACTACTATGCAACCACGCCAGACATCGTATTTTTTTACCACCGGGTAGTTCAACAGCTTTTAATGGTAACACCTCCGCCGTTATTTTTATAAAATATTTTTGTCATTTTCTCAATCCGACAATAATTCATTGTGGGGTCCACCAATGATTGAGCCGTTATTGTATTTAATATTCCTAACAAAAAGAATATTCCCCACCAAACTAATATTTTATAACAACTCGCATACTTTGCAAAATTTATAAATATTACCCACAACTATAACATTATATCAAATTTATTCCATAATATTCAAAAATAATATTTATAGAAAAATTCATCTTTATTTATAAAAGTCAGGGGTCTTACAACCTCCCTTCTTATGAAATTTCTCCCTCAAATTAGGGTACGACTGGTATGTCGAAGAGGTAAGGATACCTTGATTTCATTTCAGATTCTAACTCCCAAGTCATTTCCTCAACATCGTGGTTCCTCCACAAAACTTTGACTTGAGGTATAACCTCGAGCGTAGAATATGTTCCTTCTTATCCAAAATTTGAACAGAACCTCTTCATACGCCAAATCTTCCGCTTATTTCGTCCTGCTTCTAACTCAATAATATGGTTCGGTCTTTCATATATTTACGTAACATAGATATGTGAAAACGTTATGAACACGAGACATATTCAAGCAGAAAGCGAGTCTATAGCCACGCCCTACTCGATCGAGGATTAAAATGGACCGATGAATCGAGGATTAAGTTTTCTCTCTTTCCAAATCTTGTAACTCCTTTCCATGGAGCAACTTTAACAACACATGATCTCCTATATCGAATTCCACGCCCTTTCGATGAAGATCATCATAACTCTTTTCATCGATTTTGTGAGGTTTTTATACGTTGTTTGGATCGTTTGAATCTTTTCCGTAGTCATACGCATCAACTCCGGCCCCAACAACGCTGTTTCACCCACCTCATCCCAAAGATAATACCGAGAACGACACTTTCTTCCATACAATGCTTCAATGGAGCCATGCCAATACTTGCTTGATAATCGTTGTTGTAGGAAAACTCCACCAATGGTAAGAACTTGTCCCAACTCCCTTGAAATCAAGGACACGTAGTCTTAATAGATCTTCAAGAGTTTGAATAGTCCTCTCCGATCGTCCGTCCGGCTCCGAGGATGATATGCCGAGCTAAATCGTAAGTTTGTGCCCATAGCTTTTTGCAAACTAACCCAAAATCGTGAAGTGAATCTTGGGTCTCGATCGTAAACTATGGATACCGCAGATACCATGCGAGCCTTACAATCTCGCTTATGTACATACGAGCAAGACGTTCAAGTTTATAAGTTTCTCGATTTGTAAGAAATGAGCAGACTTGGTCAATCTATCAACAATGACCCAAATCGCATCAATGCCGAGAGAAACCTTAGGAAGACCGTAGAATCGAAATCCATGGTAATGTGCTCCCACTTCCATTCCGAATTTCAAGTGGTTGCAATGGACCTTTTGGTACTTGATGCTCCGCTTTAACTCGTTGACAAGTTAGACACCTTGAGATAAACAAATTATCTCTCTCTTCATATTGCTCCACCAAAATGTACGACTTAATATCATGATACATTTTGGTACTCCCAGATGGATTGCAAATGGTGTGTCAGGCGCCTCCATCATGATATTATACTTTAAATCGTGGTCGTTAGAACACAAAGTCCGGAGTCGACTCAAGTATTCCTTCTTCATCGATTCTTGCTTCCTAGATAAGACCTTCTCGCAGACTTTCTTCCTCATACGCATCGCCTCCGTGTCCAGTAGCTTGAGCAGCTTTAACTTTATCGATTAAAGTCTGGTTCTACTCAGATACTCGCTTATCATCACATGCGTCCTCGAGTCTTTAACTCTATCTCCATCCTTTGCAAGTCACACAAAATGGGCCTTTCATACGACAATATCGCACTCAGATTGCATATGATTTTCTACTCAATGCGTCACCATTACCACGCTTCGCTTTTCGAGGATGGTATCGATGGTATGATCATAATCTTTCAATAGCTCAAGCCAACGCCGTTGTCGCATGTTGAGTTCCTTTTTGAGTGAAGAAATATTTGAGGCTTTTATGATCCGTAAAGATCTCCACTTTCTCCCCATACAAGTAATGCCTCCAAATTTTAAGTGCAAAAGATAACACCGCTAACTCTAGATCATGAGTAGGATAATTCCTCTCATATTCTTTGAGTTGTCACGAGGCATAAAGGCTATAACTTTTCCATGTTGCATAAGAACACATCCCAACCTTTTGCTCAAGCATCACATCAGAGATGACAAATCCTCCGAGCCGGATGGTATTGTCGTAACAGTCTTTGAAATAAGTCTCTCTCGAGTTCTTGAAAACTCTTCTCACATTCTTCGCCCCAACCGAACTTTTTGTATCTTTCCGAGTCACCGAAGTCAATGGAGTAGCGATTCGAGAAAATCCTTCCACGAATCTCCGATAATAACCAAATAAACCGAGAAAGCTACGTGCACTTCTATCATCGATTTAGGTTGTTCCCACTTTGAATAGCTTCAATCTTCTTTGGTCAACAAATATTCCATGACTTGATACCACGTGCCCCAAGGAATGCTACTTCTTCAAGCCGTAACTCACATTTCTTCAACTCGCATAAAGCTTATATTCACGAAGCTTTTGAGTGTCGCCTCAAGTGTTGCTTCATGATCTTCACTACTTTTGGAATAAATAAGGATGTCATCAATAAAGACGACCACAAAGTGATCTAAATATTCCTCGAATACTTTGCTCATCATATCCATGAAGGCAAAAGAGAGCATTAGTCAATCCAAAGGACACGACTAGAATTCATAATGCCCGCATCGAAGTTCCGAAAGCCGCTTTGGAATGTCACGGCTCTAATCTTCAATTGGTGATATCCTAACGAAGATCAATCTTTGAAAAGAATTTGCTCCTCGCAATCGGGTCAAACAGTCATCAATACGTGGCAATGGATACCTATTTTTGATGGTGACATGATTCAACTCCCGATAATCAATACAAAAGTCGCATACTCCCATCTTTCTTCTTCACGAATAGATGAGCACCCCAAGGAGAAGTACTAGACGAATAAAGCCAATGTCTAACAATTCCTCGCAGCTGGGTCTTTAACTCCTCAAGTTCAATAGAGCCATTCGATATGGGGCTTTGAAATAGGTTTTGTAACGTTCAAGGTCGATACAAAATTCAATTTCACGCCTGGGGGTAGGCCAGAAGTTCTTCGGGAATACGTCAGAAATTTATTAACAATAGAAATATCGCTCAAAACCGACGTATTTTTGTTTAAATCAGGATATGAGCTAAGAAAGCTTGACATCCGCTTTTCAATAAACGAATAGCTTTATGGCTTGAGATGACCGTGATTGATTTTAATGGTTTGGTCGTTTGAATTCGCATAATAGGTTGATTAGGAATATGAAAGCTAACAACCTTATGAAAATAATCAATTTTGCATGATAAGTAGTTAACCAATCAATCCCTTAATCACGCCAAATGCAAGTATTTTTAATGAAATAAGATCGACAGTAAATGTGAGGGTATCGATTTGAACCAAACAAGACTTATAAACAAAGGATGTAATGAAGGTTTCTCCCAACGGAGTTTCCACAGATAAGTCAAAGTCTAATTTCTCCTGAGTCAAATTTAATCGATGAGCGCAAGTAGAGAAATAAAAGAATGGGTAGAACCCAGATCAAATAAAGTATAGACTTCATTAGAGTTTATGATAAGCTTACCCGTGATGACCTCATTCGGATTCCTCGCTTTTGGGAGGTCACAACAAACGCCTCCTCAGCACTACCGGCTTTTGAATTTTCTGGGACGGCCTTTGGTGCTCCATCCTAGCTTAATTTGTCTTTCAGAAACGACAAAATCGAGCTAAGTGACCTTCTCTTCCACAATTATAACATGCTTTGACGGCATGACGCAGCTTGATCGATGTGTCCCTCTCCTCCGCATTTGAAGCATATGATAGGTGTCTTTCTCCTTCCTTAACAACGGGTGTTTGGCGACGCTTTCCATCATCATTGAATCTCCGCTTTTGAAATGTCCATTCTTATTGTTTTGGCCTGATTACCATCGAAGTGGTTACCATATCCGCCCGCTGATTCCTCCACGCTTGTTGTCACCGCTCACGACTACTCTCACCGGTATTATAATTTTGCCACGCGCTTCTTTTTAGTCAAGGCTGACTCATTATCGCGCCCACTAATCGAGCCCTATTTACAACATCCTAATACAAACACGCTTTATGAGAAATAAGATGTCGACGATTCCCGCTTCAAACCTCTTAAAAACATTCGCCCATTCTCTCTTCATTATCCACTGTTGGGGGACGCAAACCGTGATAACTCCGCAAATTTTGCCTCGTATCATGACACTGGCCATATTGTTTTGTTCCAACTTGATAAACTCCACCTCCTTCATGTGGCGAATACTTTCAAGAAAGTATTTGTCGCTGAATGCCTCCCTGAACTTCTCCCAAGATATCTTCAAGACAAAGAAGTTGAGTACGCTTTTACCGATTCCCACCAAGAATCCGCCTCCTCTCAAACATAAAGGCGGCAAGGGATCCTTTGCTCCTCCTGAGCATCCCAAGACATCAAATATCTTGGTAATCTGCTTTATCCATGCTTCCGCCGTAAGTGGTTTTGCTTCCTTAAACTCCGGTGGTCCCAGCTCCTTGAATTGTTTAATGGTGACCGCCGAGTTTTCCGTGTTTCCACCTACGCTTTTGGATGAGTCGCTCTACTTCATTGTTGCATAAATTGCATAAAGCCTCTCGAACATTTGATCATTCATCATTTGGTCGTTGTTGTTGTTTGTATGAGGATTGTCGCCTTCCGATGCACATTATCCCGATTATTGATATGCTGGTGAATCAACGATCGCTCATGGCTCCATCGCTATTCTCAACATTCTCGATGTCATTTTCAGACATCGCCACAAAACAAAAGGTTAATTGACATGTAACAAATTATCCCTATCTTCCCACCAACCAATAAAATAAAGACATAAACTTAGGTAGTCATACTAGCAAGGTAAGGTATTCCCCGCCTCCCTCCTAAGATTATTCTCACATCTTAGCCAGGATCATATCCCTAAGCTCGATACTAACCGCGACGCTATTTGTGAGACCCCATTTTTATCAATAAAGATTTAAATTTTGTCGAAATAATTTTTAAATATTATGGTGTGAATTTAAGATAATATTATAGTTATGGGTAGATTTATAAATTTTGCAAAAAATATGCAAGTTGTTATAAAATATTCGTTTGGTTCTGGGAATATTCTTTTGTTTGGAATATTCGTGACGACTACTCAATCATTAGTGGACCCCATTAATCTAAGTATTGTCGTAGTTAAAAACGACAAAATTATCTTTCTATAAAATAACTACAGAGGTGTTACCGTTAAAACCGCTGAACTACCCGGTAGTAAAAGTACAAAGAATACGCCAGAATCAGATAAGAAGAAGCACCATATTGATTATCGATGCTTACGTGAGAAGTCATTCAATTATGCTCAATTATCTCAATTATAAAGAATCACGATCATATCTCTTATATTATCGATTCAATTATTGTCACACAAGATCATCCGTATAATATGTTATAGTATTAAATCAATAATTGAGACGACAAGTTATAAATGATTAATAATTGTTGAAAGATTAAATATGTGTTGATTAAAAATAAAATGATTTGTGGTAATATTTATTCAATCCTTGATGTATATAAAGAGTCTATATGATGAGACGTTTGTGGTAAGTTTGATTATTTTACGGGGGCCCATATGTCATTATCTAAGAGTCTCTTCACAATAGTAATTACCTTTGTGAATAGTAATTACCTTCACCAATAGTATTTACCTTCACAATAGTATTTACCTTCGCAATAGTAGTAATTACCTTCGTCAATAGTAATTACCTTTCGATAGAATTACCTTTGTGAATAGTAATTACCTTCGCAAATAGATTTACCTTCGTCAATAGTAATTACCCTTGTGAATAGTAATTACCTTCGCCAATAGTAATTACCTTTACCAGACGCCAAACCACTTGCCGCTTTCACATTACAAAGCGCCAAACCACTTGCCGCTTTCACATTAAAAGTCCAAACCACTTGTCGTTTCACATTACAAAGGCCGAACCACTTGTCGTTTCACATTACAAAAGCGCCGAACCACTTTTCTTTTCACATCACCAAATACAAGCCACTCGCCTTTTCACATGGTAGGTCTTTAAGCTAGAAATCTTCTATAAATAGAGGCCTAGTGCTTCATTATTTTTCACTTAATTCACCAAACTCTGAGAGAGAAAACTATAGAGAGAAAAAGAAAAAAGTATTCTCGCTACTTCACCTTGCCAATATTCAGCTTCTAAGGTAGGGAATATTATTTGTTGTACCTGTAAGGGTGTTATTCTTTCTTATTCATGAAGAGAACTGTTGTTATTCCATTGCTTATTATTCTGTTGGAATAACCCAGTAAAAGTGGTATACCCTATACATAACCTATATACGCGGCATACCCTATACTTGGTGAAATCCTTATATTATTCCATTCTTATTTATTCTGTTGAATAACTCAGTATACGCTTAATCCCCTATACTTGGTGATCTCCTTCATTATTCCATTCTTTATTATTCTCGTTGAATATCCTCGTCATGTGTTTTACACCTGACCGGGTTCCATTGCTTATTATTCCGCATTTATTATTCTCGTTGGAATATCCTCGTCATGTGTTTTTACACCTGACCGGTTCCATTGTTTATTATTCAAAGATTTATTATTCTATCGATCATCCTGCTTGCGTGTGAATTTCACCGACCGTTCCGTTATTATTATTCTGTTGGAATAACTCGCCATGCTAAGCACCGCATTTATGCGGTGATTTCTTTTGTTATTCCATTCTTTATTATACTCAATTGTTAAATCTTTGACTTCTATAATCCATGAAATTAGTGGAATATCCTCGATATTTGCGCTTCATCCAAAGATCTTTTCATGGAAATATTTTTCCGATCATTCTTGAATTTTACTCTACAAAACAAAGATCATTTTGACAATTTGACGTTAATAATTCCTGGATAAAATAATTCTTGAACTTGTTTTATTGAATTATTATGTCATTGTCATCATCCTCATGTTATATTATGTTATCTTCTACTTACGTATAGATGAACTTAGTATGATTATGACAAGGATCATTCTTAAGATAATCACGGCTTGTTATAAATGATGTGATAAAAGTCCTCGGTGGGCCGTAATGCATTGATGGATAATTTTTGGTATGATTATGACCAGGGTGATTCTAGATAGTCATGACCATCGATAATTTGATGAATATCCTCGGCCAGTAGTGCAGGGGTGATTCGATGATGTGGATTATTTATTAAAGTCGAGTCTCACTATAACAAAGATGAAAAACCTTTTAAACCTAAAAGATAGTAGACTTTATTCTCTACTCGATCTTTTAATGGATTGCTTATTCCACCGCAGCTTAAACTTGTTGTCTATTGTATTTTATTAGTTTAACACATTGAAGGCTAATGATAAATTATTCGCATTATCTTAGTTATAATATTTCTTCGGGCTAGTTGAGCTCACCTTTCTTTCACCGTTCTCTTCGTGAAATGAGAACATAAATGAGACGAAGCCTGGGAACTGAGTAATGGTCCGCAGGATAAGATTAGTAGTCCTCACTATTCGTGAAATAGTGTGATAATAGTAGTAATGAGGACTCCTTTTGAGTTTGTATAATATCTAGTAGACAATATTTGTATTCAAACTCACGCTTTATGTCGTATTGTATACCTACGCTTATATTAGTAAGTTGTATTTGAATTTATGTACCACGTAAGTGGCGACCCAAGATGGGTGGCGATACCTAATTTTGGGGCGCCACGGTTGGTATCGTAGCTTAGGATATGATCCCCAGCTAAGATGTGAGAATAGTACTAGGAGGGGAGAGACGGGAATACCTTCGCTAGTATGACCTACCTAAGTTTATTTGGTATTTGATTGGCTCGGCCGAGATATAGTGATAATATGTTGCATGTCAATTAACCCTTATTTTGTGGCGGTGTTTGAAAATGGCAAATTGAAAATATTCACAATGGAGTGAATGTGACCAGTTGTGACACCTTTAATCACTAATCGTGTTAATGCAAAGGTCATACGAGGAACAAATTAGAGATATCCACGTAGTGAATGAAGAACTAATTGTTGCACCCGCTAGCTAGTTCAGAGGTAGCAAAAGAGTGAGGAAGAAGAAGGAAGAAGAGGAACCCGAGGAGAATTGGTTGAAGAAGTTTATGATCAAAACTTAGAATTACAAAATCGTGTTCGTGAGCTAGAAGAACAGTTGAAGAACGGCAAACTATTCGTGGAACAAAGGGATACAACAATTCAAAATTGGGTTACCCGATATGTGATGCTCGAACAAAATCACGCTTTGGCGAGGTGTAAGATATTAAAGTTGAATCGAGAATTTAAAAATCAAAGATCACCGAAAGAAGAAACAACTCGAACGAAGGAGAATAGGCGATGCATGGGTAAAAGTCGCACAACGCGTTGATAGTGTAGAAAAAGACGTCCAGATCCAATAAAGCCAAAATAGATGAAATGGACTTTGCTTTTGGACAAAGAATTGGGAGAACCCAACATCGAATTCTAATTACCTCATGCATAGCGGTCAACCCGAATTCGATATGGATCGAGAATAATGATTCAAATCATGGATCGTGAATGTGAAGAAGCACTTAAGGGTGGAATGTACCCTATAGTAAAGTCAAACTTCGGTAATTTAAGCGAGGCGTTTATTTGAGAAACCCGAACGGTTATTACGGGTAAATTAATTATAAATTATTACGAAGTCTATACTTTATTCAATACAAGTTCTACCCACTCTTTTATTCTACCTAGTTGTGTTCAATGTTTAAATTTGACTCTAAAAATTAGACTTTGATTTATCTATCAAACTTCGTTGGGAGAAACCTTCGTTACCTCCAATCGCTTATTAATCTTGTTGTTTCAAATAAACACTTTCACGATCTTATCTCTTTGAAAATACTTGCCTTTGAGGTAATTTTTGAAAATGATTGATTAACTACTCATTATTCTTTTTGTAAGGTTGTTAGCTTTCATATTCTTAACCAACCTGTTATACAAATTCAAAGTAACCAAACCCTAAAGTTAATCACTGTTATATCAAGCCATAAGTAAAGATCCCCGATCCTTTCGTTGTTGACTTCCTTGTGTGGAATGCACCTAATTTTGGGGGCGTCACGCCCCCAAAATTAGGTATACGTCACCCATCTTGGGTCGCCACTTACATGGTACATAAATTCAAATACAACTTATTAATATAATCATGTCAGGTACAATACGACATAAAACCGTGAGTTTAAATACAAATATTGTCTACTAGATATTATACAAACTCAAAAAAGTCCTCATTACTATTATTATCACACTATTTCACGTAATAGTGAGGACTACTAATGTTATCTTCGTGACCATCACTGCTTCCCAGACTCGTCCCCAAATATATTCTCATTTCCCAAGAGAATACAAGTGAAAGAAAGGGTGAGCTCAACTAGCCCAAGAAGAAATATTATGACTAAGATAATGCGAGAATAAATTATCAATAGTCTTCAACAATGTTAAACCGATAAAATACAATAGACAACCAGCTTTAATCTGCAGCAATGAAATAAGCAATCCATTAAAAGAGTCAAGTAGAAAATAAAGTCTACTATCTTTTAGGTTTTAAAAGGTTTTTCATCATCATAGCCGAGACTCAACTTTAATAAATATTCCACATCATCGAATCACCCCTACACTACTACCAAGGATATTCTTTAGTATCACGACCACAATTATTCATGCACTACTACGCCGAGAATATTTATGTATTCATTAATGGTCATGATCATGCCAACAATCGCCCACCAATGCACTACTACCATCGAGGATTTTTATCACATCATTTGTAACATTACTACGGTCATGATTACACCGAATAGTCTCTCGTCATAATCATACCAAGTCCATCTATGCACTACAGGCCCACGATGACTTTCAACATAATATAAACATGAGGATGATGACAATGATATAAGAATTCAATAAAACAAGTTCAAGAATTATTTTATCCAGAATTATTAACGCCCAAATTATCAACATGATCTTTGTTTTGTGTAGAGTAAATTCAAGAATGATCGGAAGAATATTTTCATGAAAAGATATCGGATGAAACGCAAATATCAAGGATATTCCACTAATTTCATGGAGTATAGAAGTCAAAGTTTTAACCAACCGGGTATAATAAAGAATAGAATAACAAAAGAAATCACCATGCATGCGATAGATCACACAGCGAGTTATTCCAATGTAATAATAAATAACGGAACCGGTCCCACAGAAACGCATGCATGATGTGATGTTCCAATGTAATAATAAAGAATGGAACCAGTCCCATGTAAAACATACGATGTGATGTTCCAATGTAATAATAATAAAGATTTTAACCAGTCCTGTAGTAAAACACACGCATGTGGATGTTCCAATGTAATAATAATAAAGACGGAACCAGTCCTGTGTAAAACACACGCATGGATGTTCCAATGTAGAATAATAGAAGAATGTCACCAAGTATAGGGTAAACCACGATATCGAGTTATTCCAACGTAATAATAAGCAATGGAATAACAACAGCCTCTCTTCATGAATAAGAAAGAATAACACCCTTTACTTTTGGTAGAGAGATTGAATATCGCAATGGTGTAAGAACAAAATACTCTTCTTCTTCTCTCTTATTCTCTCTATACTTTCTCTCTCTATAGCTTGAATGAATTCGTGAAAAATAATGAAGCCCTAGGCCTCTATTTATAGAAGATTTCTAGCTTAAAGACTTAGTGTGAAAAGGCGCAGTGGCTCGACGACTAATGATGTGAAAAGAAAAGTGGTTTGGCGCTTTTGTAATGTGAAACGACAAGTGGTTCGGCGCTCAGTAATGTGAAACGACAAGTGGTTCGACGTCTGGTAAAGGTAATTACTATTAACGGTTGTAATTACTATTCACAAGGGTAATTACTATCGACGGTAAATACTATTCACAAGGGTAATTACTATCGACGAAGGTAATTACTATCGACGAAGGTAAATACTATTCACAAGGGTAATTACTATCGACGAAGAGACTCTTAGATGATGACATATAGAGCCCCCATAAAATAATCAAATTTACCACAAATCATTTTATTTTTCATCAACACATATTTAATCTTTCAACAATTATTAATCATTTATAACTTGTCGCCTCAATTATTGATTTAATACTATAACATATTATACGGATGATAATGTGACAATAATTGAATCAATAATATAAGAGATATGATCGCAGCAATTATCAGTAGTAATAATTGAGCATAGGTTGAAGACTTCTCACGTAAAGATCAATAATCAATACCGTGTGCTACTATGCAACCACGCCAGACATCGCATTTCTTTTACCACCGGGTAGTTCAACAGTTTTAACTATTAACACCTCGTAGATTATTTTTATAAAATATTTTTGTCGCTTTCTCAATCCGACAATAATTTCATTATGGGGTCCACCAATGATTGAGTAGTTATGCGAATATTCCTAACAAAAGAATATTCCCCACCAAACGAATATTTTATAACAACTTGCATACTTTGCAAAATTTATAAATATTACCCACAACTATAACATTATATCAAATTTATTCCATAATATTCAAAAATAATATTTATAGAAAAATTCATCTTTATTTATAAAAGCTGGGGTCTTACACAACCTCACAATCTCATTCACGTACATACTAGCAAGACGTTCAAGGGAATATGTCTCCCGTATCGGCAAGAAATGAGCAGACTTGGTTAATCTATCAACAATAACCCAAATAAGATTGATGCCTTGAGAAACCGTAGGAAGACCCGTAACAAAAAATCCATGGTAATGTGTTCCACTTCCATTTCGAATCTCAAGTGGTTGCAATCGGACCCTTAGGTACTAGATGCTTCGCTTTTACACGCCGACAAGTTTAACACATCGAGATAAACTTTGCAATCTCTCTCTTCATATTGTTCCACCAAAATGTATGTCAAGATCACGATACATTTTAGTACTTCCGGATGGATTGCAAATGGTGTATTGTGTGCCTCCATTATAATCTTGTACTTCAAATCAAAGTCGTTAGAGACACAAAGTCTAGAGTGGACTCAAGTATTCCTTCTTCATCAATTCTCGCCTTAGGATAGCTCCTTCTTGTACTTTCTTCTTCATACGCATCATTTCAAGATTCGGTGGCTTGAAAGAACCTTAACTTTTTCTATTAAAGTTGGCTCTCTCGTATACTTGACATCATCGCACTCATTCCCCGTATATGATCTTCTACTCAATGCGTCAACTACCACGCTCACTTTACCAGATGGTATCAATAGTGTGTGGTCGTAGTCTTTCAATAGCTCGAGCCAACGTCGTTCTTAGCATGTTGAGTTCTTTTTCGAGTGAAGAAATATTTAAGGCTTTTATGGTCCGAATAAATCTCCACTTTCTCCCCATATAGATAAGCCTTGCTCCATATCTTTAAGCGCAACTTACGATCGGGCCGCTAACTCTAGATCATGAGTAGGATAATTCCTCTCATACTCTTTAAGTTATCGCGTGGCATAAAGCTATGACTTTCCCGTTGCGCATGAGAACACATCCTAACCCTTTTGCTCAAGCATCGTCAGAGATAACAAATCCATCCGAACCAGATGGTATTGTTAAACATGTGCAAATAAGTCTCCTCTTAAGCTCTTGGAAACTCTTCTCGCATTCTTCGCTCCAAACGAATTGTGTATCCTTCCGAGTTAGGCCGAGTTAATGGAGTAGCGATTCGAGAAAACCCTTCCACGAATCTCCGATAATAACCAACTTGACTCAAGAAAGCTTACGATTTTGGCCACCGACTTTGCTGCTCCCAACTTTGTATTGCTTCAATCTTCGCCGGGTCCACGGATACTCCATGTTTTGACACCATCGTGCCCAAGAAATGCTACTTCCTCGAGCGAACTCGCATTTCTTCAATTTGGTATATAGTTTGTTTTCACGAAGCCTTTGGAGTACCGAATTTCAAATGGTGCTCATGATCTTCACGACTTTTGGAATATATGAGGATGTCATCAATAAAGACAACAACAAACCGATCCAAATATTCCTTGAATACTCGGTTCATCATATCCATGAAAGTCGCAGGAGCATTAGTTAGTCCGAAAGACATGACTAAGAATTCATAATGCCCATACCGAAGTTCTCAAGGCGCCTTTGGAATATCCTCACTTAATCTTCATTTAATGATATCCGTAATCGAAGATCAATTTTTGAAAAGAATTGTGCCCTCAGAACCCGGTCAAACAAGTCATCAATACGAGGTAGAGGATACCTATTCTTGATGGTGACATGGTTCAATTTCCGATAGTCAATACAAAATCGCATACTACCGTCTTTCTTCTTTACTTAATAAAACAGGAGCACCCCAAGGAGATGTACTAGGGGCCAATGAAACCGATGTCCCAACAATTTCGTAGTTGGACCTTTAACTCCTGAAGTTCAATAGGAGCCATTCGATATGGGGTTTTAGAAATGGGCTTTGTATCAGTTCAAGATCAATAAAGAATTTAACTTCACGCTACGGGGTGTAGGCAGGAAGTTCTTCTAGAAATACGTCGGAAAGTCAATAACAACAGAATATTATTCAAATTTGACGTGTCTTTATTCAAATCCATAACATGGGCTAAGAAAGCTTGACATCCGCTTTTTAATAAACGAATAGCTTTATGATTAGATATGACAATGATTGATTTTAATGGTTTAATTGCTTGAATTGCATACAACGGGTTGGTTAGGAATATGAAAACTAACAACCTTACGAAAACAATCAATTTTGGCATGATGAGTAGTTAACCAATCAATCCCTAAAATCACATCAAAAGCAAGTATTTTAAAGAGATAAGGTCAACGAGTAAGGTGATGGTGCCAACTTGAATCAAACAAGATTTATAAACAGTGGATGTGATGAAAGTTTCTCCTAACGGAGTTTCCACAGATAGTCAAAGTCTAATTTCTTGAGTCAAGTTTAAACGTTGAGCACATGCAGAGAGAGATAAATGAATGGGTATGCCCAGATCAAGTAAGGTATAAACTTCACAAGAATTTATAAATAGCTTACTGCGTGATCACCTCGTTTGGGTTCCTCGCATTTTGACTAGTCACAACAAACGCTTCTTCCCTAATCGTTGACTTTGACTTTTCTAGGATAGTCTTTTGAGTCACCGTCCCCATTGAACTAGGTTTCGCTACCATACAAATCTCGAAAGCGATATGTCCTTCCTTTCCACAATTATAGCATACCTTGAATCTGTTGTGGACAGGTTTGACCGATATGTCCCTCTTTCCGCATTTATAGCATATATGATTCCGGTGGTCGTTTCCTCCCTTAGAACCGATTCTTGCCATTACGCAAGACCGTAGTCTTTCACATGGTCGTTGTTAAATCTCCTCTTTTAAAATCTCCTCCCGACTTTCGCTTCTTCTATTTTCATGGCCATGATTACCACCAGAGTGGTTACCATTTTTGTCCGTTTGTTTCTTTCTCCGTGGTTATCATTATTCTGCTGATCTACTATCTTTGTACGATCCTGGTTATGGTCCCTCGGTTGAACATACTTGTTATCTCGCTTCTAACAATTGAGCCTCATTAACAACATCTGAATAGAGAAAAATTTATGAGAAATGAGATATTGTCGTATCTTGGGTTTCAAACCTCTTAAAACATCCGCGTCATACGTTCCTCATTCTCCACCAAATGAGGTGCAAAAACACGGATAACTCTGCAAACTTTGCCTCGTCTTTGAGACACCGCCATATTGTTTTGTTCTAATCGATGAACTCCACTTCCTTCATATAATGACGAACACTTTTAGGAAAGTATTTGTCATTAAATAATTTCTGAAATATCTCCCAAGACATCTTGAGAAAGTCGTTTGGATGGATACGCTTCACGAGACTCCCACCAGTAGTCCGCCTCGCCCACGTAACATAAAGGTGGCGAATGGAACCTTTTGTTCCTCCTGCATCCCAAGACATCCCTTGGTAATTTGACATGTTTCCGAATATCTTTCCTTAATTTGCTGGTCCCAACTTCAATCCAATGTTTCCCCTCTATATTTTGAACTATTCCCTCGTCTCTCCGCTGCAAAAGATCATACATCCCTCGCTCATCATCTCGCTTTCAAGATTGTTTACGGAGAAATATTGTCACAACCGCATGCCCCATCCTCATAGGTATACATCACCCATTCCATAAAACAAAGGTTAATTAAGTCAATATATCACATAATATCCTATATACTAACAACTAATAAATAAGCTTTGTAGTAGACACACTAACTTTATTATTACAATCCCTAAGATCTCGATACCAACCGCGGAGTTTGAATACAAATATTATCTTAGTGAGTTTGAATATATTATCTTCTGATAATATCTATAAAATAAATCCTCAACACATTTATTGATACATTATTTTACAAAAATGGTGAGGACTACTAAACAACTCTCTTTAGAACCTTCATTCCATACCCCGACTCGTACTCGCTATATTCTCGCCTCCTGAGAAGAAAAATGGAACAAAAAGGAAAAGGGTGAGCTCAACTAGCCCAGTAAAGAATATTATGACTAAGATAATATACAACAAATTATCGTTAGTCTTCAACAGGAAAAATCTAATAGAATACAATAGACAACAAATTTTAAATCAATATTCGCAATGAAATAATAATTCATTAGAAGAGTTAAGTAGAGAATGCAAACTACTATCTTCTACATGTATGAATTTAAAGTTCATCGCTCTATCTTTTATCCTCGTAACATCAATCAATATATATCCGAATCAAATATTCATCTTTGCACTACAGCCAAAGATATTCATCATTAGTCATGTTCATCCGAACACTGCTCATCTTTGCACTACTGACCAAAGATATTCTTCAAATCATTCATCTTTGCACTGAGTGCCAAAGATATTCCATAATATCATCATTTAAGATCAAGATGATGAAAAATATATTTTAAAGAAACGAATCCAAAGAAACAAAATGACAAGGATTAAGGATTAAGGATTCGTACTTTGTTTTATCCACGCCCAATAATACCTCAAAAATAATTACGGTGGTGTAAAATTCAAGAATGATCAAAACATGGATACAATCAAAGCTAGTATCCGAATAGATATTTTGACGAAAAGAAAATTTTCATTTTTCGATGAATAGTCTTAGTATTCGTGAATAAGTGTCGTATCGTGAATAAGAACTCGACACCAAAAGTTCCAAATTTGATAAAAACTTCAGATCAATATTTCAACATAATGATATTGAAGAAATAATATCATTACAAAAAAATAATATCCCTTACCTCGAAAGATTAAGATTCTAAATTTGAATACCTGGGTATAGTCAAGAAGGAACTTCAGCACCGCCTAATAATACTCAAAGTATACTCAAAATACTCACAAGAATACGCTTTCGATAATATAGAGAGAGAAACTTCAGCTTCGTGTGATTTTTTCAATTCTAACCCAAGCACCCTATTTATAGGAAAATGCTTTAAACACCAAAGTAGAAAATTTAATAAAATATTAATATATATTATAAATTTCCTTAGCCCATCTTTGAAGATCTGATTTTAGCAATTAATATCACATGTTAGCCCACTTAAATGCAAAAAAACGTTTTCTTTAAAATAATAATTAAAACTTCCAAAAATCAATTATTTCGAGCTTCAATAATTCACAATAAATAGTCCTTTTATCGAAAATTGAAATCTCGCGACTTTTTATAGGAAATTCAATTCTCTACAACTTTGCAGAAGAAAGTTTTTCCAAATTCCAAACAAAAATTGACCGAAATTCACAAACGGGCGATTTTTACAGTTATAATCAAATTTCAAATCGATAAATGGGGTCTACCGAGCATGTTTAACATGTTTTAAACATTTATTGCAACAAAAATACTCTTCCTCCTCAGATACTCATATATCCCACATTCGTTGTAAAAATATCACCATTATTATATTATTAAAATATAATAATATATTTAAATGAATTATTTTATCAGAAAAAGATAAAATTTCAATTTTCAACAATTGTGACATTAAAAATTTTCTCCATCTATATCCACATAAAATCAATATTTTTCTCATCATATGAATAAATAATTAATTGTTCACAAATAATATTACAGAATCACAATATTGACAACCAGCGGTTCCTCAGAGAAAGGGGCTTTCCAATAAGAATTTCTCATTAATTCGGCAAGCAATTAGGTGACCAAACCTCTCCTTAGATGTAACTTTCTAGACATTGCCAATAATGTTATCTAATAATATTATTCAGATAATATGAATTATTGCTTTGATAATGAAAAATCTTTGTGTAATGACAATTATCAAAACAACAACAATATAAAATATCAACGCAAAGAATTATTAAATCAATAAAATATTTGAATAAAATTAATTCTGTAACCATTATTGAGTAGTGCCTTCTTACGTAAGAATCAATAATTGGTGCAATACGCAGTGCTTCTTGTGTTTTAACCAATCGGTATTTTAACAAGATTAATGGTAACAACTACTACCGTTATTTTTAAATCACTTATATTTGTCGTTTTCTTCATCCAATCGCTTTAGTTATGGGGCCCACACATGGTCATTTAGCGCTAAATCGATTTAATATTCCCCGAATCGATTTAATATTCCACGACCCAAACGAATATTCCCCAAACAATGAATATTTTATAACCACTTGCTTATTTTGAAATATTTGCGTATTTTACCCCTAACTATCCACATTAATCAAATCAACCCTTACTATTTCAAAATAATAAATAGAGAAAATTAAATTTCATTAATAATAAGTTGGGGTCTTACAGTTATCTTCATACAGAATTGTAGGAATGTCGTTGATTGATGGTAATCCACATGACTTTTGAATATGCTGGATAATTGATTTTAACCAAACATACTCTCTGCTTGCTTCATGTATAGCGAGAATCTTTGAGTGATTTGAAGATGTAGCTGTCATAGTTTGCTTTGTGGATTTCCAGGATATAGTCGTATCACAATATGTATATAAATACATAACTTGTTTGTGATCTTCCATTGTGTGGATCTGATAAGTATCCTGCATCGACATATCCAACCAATCGTGACGTTGAATCTCTTGGATAAAAGAACCCAAGATCTATACTTCCACGGAGGTATCTCAAAATGTGTTTGATCTCATCCCAATGTCTCTTAGTCAGAGAAGAATTGTATCTTGCTAACAAGTTGACAAAGAAAATCGGTCGCGTATGCGGTTTAAAGATACATAAGAGCACCTATCGCACCTTAGGTATGGAACTTGAGTCCAAGAACTTTTTCCATTTCACTTAGGCACGGAACTTCAGGTTCAAGAACTTCTTCCATTGCACTTAGGCATGAAACTTCAGGTCCAAGAACTTCTTCCCCGCTTTCTAGAGGCTGAAATGGATCTTTATCAACTTCTAAAGATTGAACAACCATCGGGGTAGTCAAAAGATGAGCTTTATCCATATGAAAACGACTGAGAATCTTTTCAGCATATGTGTATTGATGAGCAAAAATTCCAAATGCTAAATGCTCCACTTGTATTCCCAAACAGAATTTTGTCTTTCCAAGATCTTTCATTTCAAATTCATCTTTTAAATAAGTAGTAGTTCTTGTGAGTTCTTCAGGAGTACCTACAAAATTCAAATCATCCACATATACAGCAATGGTGGAAAATTCACTTTGTGATTTCTTAATAAAAACACATGGACATACATGATCATTTATATATCTATCTTTTATTAAATAATCACTAAGTCGATTATACCACATATGACCAGACTATTTCAATCCATATAATGAGCGTTGAAACTCGATTGAATATATCTGACTGAGCCTTTGTGATTCAGCCATTTTCAATCCTTCAGGGATTCTCATATAAATCTCACTTCAAGTGAGCCATATAGGTATACTCTTACAACATCCATTAGACGTGTATCCAAACCTTCCATGGTTGTCATACCTATCAGGAAGCGAAAAGTTACTCCATCCATTACGTACTGGAGAGTATGTATCTTGATAATCAATACCAGGTTTTTGTGAAAACCCTTGAGCTACAAGTCGGGCTTTATATCTCACAATTTTATTTTTCTCATTTCGCTTTTATGACGACCCCAAAATAGGTCCATTCCATCCAACCCATTCTGAGTCGCCAAATACATGGTACAAAAACAAATACAACTTCAGTAATACAATTATCGTGCAAAATACGACAACATATATACTGTGAGTTTAAATACAACTATTGTCTAATAGACAATATAAAAACTCAAAAGGGGTCCTCATTACAATTATTGATACGCTATTTCACAGAATAGTGAGGACTACTAATGCAACCATCCGAATCAATCAATCCATTCCCCGACTAGTCCCAAATATATATTCTCATTTCAAAGAGAAAAAGTGAAAAAATGGTGAGCTCAACTAGCCCAAGAAGAAAATATTATGACTAAGATAATATACAACAAATTATCATTAGTCTTCAACAGGAAAAATCGATAAAATATAATAGACAACAAGTTTTAGATCAACAACTGCGGTGGAATAATCAATCCATTAGAAGAGTTTAGTAGAAAAGAATTCTACTATCTTCTAAGATTTAAAAGTTCATCATCAATATTTTATCCTCAGAATAACAATCAATATACATGTTTAATCAAATATTCATCTTTGCACTACTGAAGCCAAAGATATTCATTTTGTATCACCAAATGGTCATGTTCATCTCAACACTGCTCATCTTTTGCCTTCTGGGCCAAAGATATTCATTAGGTAATCATTCATCTTTTGCACTATAGGCCAAAGATATTCATCGATTAATCATTCTTCTTTACACTACGGGCCAAAGATATTCAATAATATCATCATTTAGGGTGAGGATGATGAAAATATCTTAAAGAAAACGAATCCAAAGGAGATAAAAGATCAAATATTAGGGATTAGCATTACGGTTTATCCAAGTTCAAAATACTTCATAATAACCAATTGTGAAATGTAATTCAAAATAAAGGTCAAAACATGGATACAATCAAAGATAGTAACCATAATAGACAACTTGGACAAAAAGAAGAAAAATTCATTTTTGGTGAATAGTGTCGATTCGTGAATAAAGTATCATTATCGTGAATAAGTGCCAGTATACGTGAATAAGTAACTCCGGCCACCAAAAGATAGAAAATCCACAAGAAAATCATCACGCTTACGTGAATAGTACTCGTAAATAGTAACTCATGAATAGTAAATCATGAATAGTAACTCATGAATAAGTAACCCCCCGACATGAAAAGTTCCAAATTTGATAAAAAGTTCCAACCAATATTTCGATAATGATATTGAAGAAATAATATCACTTACGAAGAAAATAACATCCTTACTTAATATTAAACGAAAATAATATTCCTTTCGAATATTGAATCTAATATAATATTCCTTACGAATATTAAATAAAAATAATATTTCTTGCGAATATTGAACGAAATAATATTCATACGAATACGAAATATAATATCTCTTCGAATATGAAATAAATAATACCCTTTACCTCAAAAGATAGTACTTCGACTAGAATCTTTTGGATATAGTCAAGGAACTTGCAATCAGATATAGCAGCACTCAAAGTATCAAAATACTCACAAGAATACGCTTCTATAATATAGAGAGAAGAGAGAAAACTTGTTTACGGTGTGATTTTCAATTCTAACTTAGCCTCTATTTATAGGAAAATGTTAAGACGCCAAGTAGACTTAACTCAGAACCCGATGGCTTTACCTGCTACTATTCCCACCCACCACATTTGAAAATTCAATTGAGGACATTTCTCACCAACCAAAAGTGGGGCTCACCAATTCTAGAATTTTCCACCAAAATGATAAATTCGGATACTTCAACAATTTCTGAACCAGTCACCTCTTAAAATTCATAACAAATCATACGTTCATTTTTAACGGTTCAAAATTTGTGGACATATACTCAACTTATATATGTATAACATATCCAAAAATCACAACGATCCAACGGTCGGATTAAAAATTATAACTCACGCAATAGAGCTTTAAGAACACCAATTTGATCTTTTAATACCTCAAATCCGACAAAATACTGATAAAACACCTCAACATTTATTCCTTCAATTATAACCACATAAATAAATCCATCATTTATATCCACATAAAACAAATATTTCCTTATCATATGAATCAATAATTAATTATTCACAAATAATATTACAGAATCACAATTATGACAACCGTGCCTTTCCCAGAAAGAGGGGCTTTCAGATAAGATTTCTCTCATCAAGGCGCCAATTAGGTGACCAAACCTCTCCTTGACAAAACTTTCTAGACATTGTCAATAATGCTATCTAATAATATTATTCAATTAATATGAATTATTGATCTGATAAACGAGATAATGTGCAGTAACAATTATTGAAACAACAATAATATAAAATATCAACGCAACAATTATTGAACTAATAAAATAAAATATTGAACAGTAATTACTGTAACAATTATTGAGTAGTGCCCTTCTTACGTAAGAATTAATAATTCACAATCACATGCAATACCGCAAATGCTTCTTTGTGCATCCACGCCAGACATCAGTATTTTAACCACCGGGTATTCCAACAGTGTTAACGGTAACAACTACGCCGTTATTTATAACAACCCAAACTTGTCGTTTTCTTCATCCGACAGTTATCCGTTATGGGGCCCACAAATGGCTGCGCCGTCGTACGAATATTTCCCGACAGAAAGAATATTCCACGACCAAACGAATATTCCCCGACAACAATGAATATTATATAACAACTTGCATACTTTGCAAAATTTGCACATTTCACTCATAACCAAAGTATTATATCAAATTAACACCTTATTATTCACAATAATAAATAGAGGAAATTCGATTTTTATTCACTAAAAAGTTGGGGTCTTACAGCTTTCGTACAAATACCCATTTGTTTCCAACCGGGATTACACCCAGCGGTGTTTGGACTACTGGTCCAAATACTTCTCTTTTCAATAGAGATTTTATTTTCATCCGGGATTACACCCAGCGGTTTTTGAACTACTGGTCCAAATATATACTTCTCTTTTCAATAGAGATTGTAGCTCATTTTTAGTAGCATCTTTCCATTTTGGCCAATCTTTTCTTTTCCGACATTCTTCCACGTTTTGTGGCTTAGGATCCGTGTCAGGAATCAAAGTAATATCTTATGTTATAAAGAAAGCAAATATATCGTCAATCATGACTTTGCTTCGATCTCATATTTTCTCATCATGTACATAATTTATTGAGATCTCTTAGTGTTCATCTCTTATCCCTTTACTGAGATTTTGAACCTCTTCTGGGGCTATTCTCACTCTTGGAATAAGTGCTACTTCTGGAGTGGTTTGTACCTCTTCTGGGGTTATTCCCACTCTTGGAATAAGTGCTACTTCTGGAGCTGTTTGTACCTCTTCTGGGATTCCCTTATTTGCTTTTGATTTTCGTGGTACAGTGTCTCTTGCACCAACTTGTCTTCCACGCTTCTGGTGTGGTTTAGATTCTTCTATTACCTTATTTGTTAATTCTTCAGGAATTGATTTTTCAATAGGTATTTCTATCTCTGCTGGAGTATTCACTGCAGGTATATATGACTTTATCATTTTTCTAGCATCATTAAATGCATCTGGCATTTGATTTGCAATATTTTATAAATAAATAATTCTTTGAACTTCAATTTCACATTGTCCTGTACGAGGATCAAATGAATTTAATTTTGATGCATTCCATGATATGTCAGAGGGTTTTTTATTTAAAAATTTCCCTCCTTCTAATGGTGGAAATACAAATTCATCAAAATGACAATCTACATAACATGTAGTAAAAACATCTCCAGTTAAAAGGCTCAAGATATCTGATAATAGAAGGAGAATCAAAACCAACATAAATACCTATTTTTCATTGGGCTCCCATTTTAGTTCTTTGTGGAGGTGCAATTGGAACATATACCGCACTTCCAAAAACTCGAAAGTGTGATATGTTGGGTGTCTGTCCAAGAACTAATTGTAGAGGAGAAAATTTATGAAGAGTCGTTGGTCTTACTCGAATGATGGCTGCAGCATGAAGAATTGCATGACCCCAAACTGAGGTAGGTAAATTAGCCCTTAACATCAATGGGCGTGCAATTAGTTGAAGTATCAATTAAAACCATGAAATATCGAAATGGGCCAGACAATGGGTGAATAGGTCCACAAATGTCTCCTTGAATTCTCTCTAGGAATTTTGGGGCTTCTTTATAAACTTTTACTGGTGATGGTCGAACAATTAATTTTCCTCGAGAACACGCAGCACAAGGAAATTCACTACCGGGAAAAATCTTTTTATTTTTGAGAGGATGACCAAATGAATTTTCAATAATACGACACATCATAGAAGTACCTGGATGATCGAGTCTTTCATGCCAAAGCATAAAGGATTTGGGATCTATGATTTTTGGAATCATAAGAGTATGAGACTCAATTGTTCTAATTTTTATAGTATATAATCCAGAAGAAATTTAATGAAGTTTTTCTAGGATATTCTATTTTTCAGAAATAGTAGAAATGATGAGAAGATATTCATTAAAGATGGTCTGACACATGTAAAAACATAAATAAGAAATATTATTCATGAAAAACACATACCATGTATAGGACGAAAACTAATAATATTATACATGCAGGGTGTTTAATTAAAACAAAAATTAAACGTTATCCCAAAAGATACTTTCGTAAGGTTCATTAATATCAACAACTTTTTTCCTCATCAGGGTCATTGGTGAATCATCAACAATATCTAATTGATGATTAACAAAGTTTGTTTCTACCTCAATTACTTTGTTCTTTTGAGACTCCTGGAATAAATTAACCAGATGCCTCGGCGTCACGGCAGTCTGTGACGAATGCCCATTCATCCCACACCTAAAACAA
This sequence comes from Panax quinquefolius, assembly GCA_020205615.1. Classification (NCBI taxonomy): domain Eukaryota; kingdom Viridiplantae; phylum Streptophyta; class Magnoliopsida; order Apiales; family Araliaceae; genus Panax; species Panax quinquefolius. Next base: position 698,975 of record JAINUW010000226.1, on the reverse strand, counting down.
ACATCCGATTTGTTCTTTTATCATGTTGCATTTTCTTTATTTTCACCCGACTTTTGGACAACACCACTTCGGTGGCTCAAATTGTCGCGGTTCTAGAATTTGTTGTTATGATGGCCTCGTTTATTCTTTCGCCCCAAGGCTTCTTATTATATATGCCATCTATAGTCACGCTTATTCTGCTTTGAAATGACGTCTTTGTTAATATCCGGCAATGGGGTATCACCGTTGGTAGTATTTGATAGTTTTTCAACAACAATTCATTATTTTTTTTTTTGCAACAAGGAGGATGTATAATGAGTCACCGAATTTTGTGAACTTACTCATACATATAATTGTGATGTAATCATGTTGGTGGGATGAAAAGTTGAGAGCGTTTTTTCTTCTAACATTTGGGTTTCGAAAACCGGATCTCCACATAAAGCCAAAGTAGAGGTTATTCATAAACATTGAAACTATATTCCAGTAATTGTCTTTTTCTAACTCATTTGCACTAAGGTGCAATTACGCATCAAGTGCACAAACCAAATAGTTGTCTCTAAAGATTTTCAAAATAGAAAATCTATTTTTACCAAGTTTGCCATCTATTCTCGAAAGTTAAAACACAATTTTATTATTTATTAAAATAATAAATAATTACATGTATGATATAGAAAAATAAACTATACCACAACCTCAAGTGGTGATAAAATGCAAATATAAATAATCTTATATTTATATTATTAGCATATTATCTTAGTAAAAAAGAATATGCAATCGTTAATGTATATATAAAATTACAAAAATATATATATACAAAATCGCAAATGGATTTTCACCACATGCAGAATCCACGTAGATGCATCATTTTCACAATTTAATAAGGAATGAATATAAAGGATCATTCACCGTGCATGTGGTAATCCACATGGCATGTGTTATTCCAATGTAATAATAAATAATGGAACCAGTCAAAGCGTAATACGCACCGGCGGTGATATTCCAAATGTAATAATAAAGAATGAAATAACAACAGAAATCACCATGCATGCGATAGGCCGCACAAACATGTTATTCTAACAGAATAATAATTAATGGAACCAGGTCCGGCGTAAACGCACAAACAGGATATTCCGACAGAATAATAATTAAAGAAATAATAGAAGAATTTTACCATGTATGAGGTACTTCGCATAAACAGGTTATTCCAACATAATAATAAATTGCAAGAATTTAAAGGCAATTATAAGAATAAAATTATATTATTGGTGGCATAGCCAAACCGGTAATATAATAATAAATTGCAAGAATTTAATTTTACCGTCTCAGTTGGTTAGAGTTTCGTTCTGATAACGTGTTATAAAACTTTAGTAAAGTGTATAAATATACTCTTATAATTGCTGCATAAATTTAGAGAGAATAAGTAAGAGAGAAAGAGAAAGAAATTCTTCAGAGAGAATTCTCATTATTTTCCTTCAGTTTCATTCCTTTATATAGGCAATGCAAAAGAGAAGGAGACAAAGAGGAAAAAGAGAGGAAGGTCACGGAGAGAAAGCAGGAGATTAGGGGAAGAGTATAGAGAAGGAAGATTCCCTCCTAAGGAGGGAATCACATGATGTTATAACATCAACACTAATTTTTTTTATCAATTCTGCCATAATTTTTAAAATAAATCGTCTAGACATTCAAAAGTATTCACGGTTTAAAAATTATAAAATAAATTTGATCACATTTAGACTCATTCAGAAGTAAATGTAAGTATTTCTTTATCCCATTGATCTACTACTATAATACTATTTGTGCACCTTCATTTTGGGCCCGAATTAAATTTGGATTTCGGCCTTTTGCTTTTGGTTCATCTAAAAATGGATTTAAAAATTTTAAATTCAATCTATCTAACAAAATACAACTGATTTTGAATTTTTGACTTATCCTAATAAATTATGTGGGTCATTTAAAGTTTGGGTAGTTAGCATGAAAGTTAAATTTGATTAATTGATCAATACATTCCACACACAAGTGATCTCTCTGTCTACATATCACCAATACATTAGATTTTGGATACTCGAGCCAAACATCTACAAGAAAATGCAATAACCTACTCTCTCATTCAATCTTGAAATAATAACAACTAAACAAAATCTCACTTTGTCGAGGTTGTTTGTTTCTACTCATGTAAAACAATCAAAGTAGGACTTCTAAGTCGCCTTGGTAGGTTTGGTGGAGAGCCCAAAGCCGAATGGGAATAGTGGATCATAGTGTGAATCTCCGACGTTCATTGGGAGCTGATCAACACTCTTGAACCAAGTGCGCGAAAGCTTGCCTGTAAAACCATAATCACCAAACAGAACATCTGCAACACCTTGACCTTCTGTTCCCGGAAGCCATGCAGCTACGAGAGCATCAATTTTCAAAACATATGGTTCAATAACGACAGGACGGCCACTAATTAGGACAACAACACATTTCACAGCACCACAAACATTTTTGATGGTGTTGAGGCCAGTTGCAGGTATTGTCAAATTCAAGCTATCTCCAAATGTCTCCGCGTAAGGAGGCTCACCCACTACAACAATGGCGTAAGAGAATTTGTTGGACTTGACAAAACTAGCATCAGGGTTCTCTTTATACACAACTTCTGTCCCCGGGGCTACAGTTTTCTTTATGGCCGAGAGGATTGTGGTACCTCCTGTACATGCAAGTGTCATTAATTATGCATAAAAACAAAATGGAATGCTCTAACTAGAGGAGATCTTTTACACAATTAAACACCTATTCATGGAAGTGAAAATTTCATCAGATTAGTGAACTCTTCTCGGCAATATCATCATCACGAACAAAATTGTTTAATGCGAGTTGAAAGAGAAAAATAATAAGCAGTTGCTGTAAGTTACCAATTGTAATATTGCCACTTTGCCCCTGCCACACAATTGTCCATCCACCGCATTGATTGCCAATATTATCTGCGTGGCTTCCTGCTACAAGTATTTTTGATGTCTTCTTAGGAAGGGGTAGCAATGGTTTGTCAGCAGATTTACCATTCTTCAGCAGCACAAGAGATTTTCTTACAGCTTCTCTTGCCAGTGCTCTATGCTCCTGGTCAAGGTATACTATTATAAGCAGATCATGATCAACATATGCTTTTTTGTAGAAAGACGGTCATAACTTGGACTTACTTTACTTCCTAGGTATTTGGTCATGCTATAATCAGCCAAAGGTTTCTCAAATAGTCCCATAACAAACTTAACCCGTAAAATTCTCTTCACAGCATCTTCGATTCTGCTCATGGGAATGAACTTGTTCTTCACCAGGAAGGTCAAACCATCAATGAATTCTGTATAGTTGTATGGTACCATGATCTGCAATGTGACCACAATAGTAGAGTCTTTGGTTATAAATTTGCTAAACCAAATTTGACAATTAAAGTTTCATACTCAAATAGACAAAGGGATGTCTTAGAAGCACTTGGGCAGTCCCACCTGCAAGTGGTGAGTGGGCGAATAAATGAATAGTTTTCTTTAAGGCTTAAGAACTGACCATGTCAATGCCAGCATTAACTCCAGTTTCAATTGACCATGTGTAGTTAGCATGAGGTGGAGTAGTCATCCTGTCAATACCTTGCCAATCTGAGATGATTTAACCCTGAGTAATTTATCAAAAATTCAAAACTTGATCTTAGTTACATTGTTCAATTATGAAATAATGAAAGTGAAATGCAAGTTGAATTTAATTGAAAAAGTGCAGTTACTCTGAAATGCAGAGTGTTTTTGAGAAAACCAGTGATGAGTTCACGATTGGAGTGCATTTTTATCCCATTCCAGCTCGAGTAGGAGATCATGACAGTTGCCACACCCTTGATAATTGAGTTATAGTACGCAGGCATATGGATACTGAACAAACCATGCCCGTTTATGAGGGTATTGTTCTCATTAATGCCTTTGTTCGTTCCACCATCCCCCACAAAGTGCTTGGCACACGCTGCAACCTTTTGTCTATGCAAAACATGAAGACCAAGATGAGATAATTAGGAGGTGAATTAGGTGATGTTAACTATGGAATATCTGAAACTCAGCCTCTGTTAACTATTATATGGTGATGATTCTCTTTCCTATAAGACGATTCATATTTCCAATTTAATAGCAATAATATAGTTGAAGTGGCATATTCTATAATAATTCTCCTTCATCCTCAGCAGATGAGAGCTGATGGATTTGTATAAGCTCAAATCTAGTGTAGACAAAAAATAAAAAGTAGAATGTTAGTTTGAAACTGATTGGAAAGTATTGTAATGATTTGTACTGTTACATTATGAGAATCATAGCGGACAAGGAATCTTTTAGCCGAATCTCCAGTTATCTAACACTGACGGTCATGAAAATTAGAATTATACATTGCCATATATTTCAGCCATATAATACTATTAATAAAGATTATTAAGTACAACTATGATGCATAAATATCCACAATTAGGTTGTTATTAGAATTAGGACCCACTATAGCCTTTACTGATTAAGGTGTGAGTACATCATCATATTCTTTTTTTAACTAGAATACTGGGTAAAAGCAATCAAAGAAAGAAACACAGTAGAGGGGTTCGCTTTTATGTACTTACTGTCCAGCAAGAAAAGGAACACCCTTTCGAGCATTAGCAGGGACATCTCCCTGCAATCCTGGTATGATCTCAGTCATTGCTCTAACAATCTTATAATCTTCACTATAGCTTTCATAACATCGACCCCATCTTGGATCTCTACAGACCTTTCCATGAAATTAATATTAATAACTCACACCAGCTATCTTGGCCAGCGGTAATATTTCTTAATTTAAATTACTTACTGCAATACAAGGTGCAAAAACATAAGGAATGCCTGTGGCTCTAACTTCAAGAGCAGTTGCAGCTCCGATCTTCTTGACTAGAATAGGATCCCTGCTCACCAGAAAATTAATGACATATAATTTTATCAGCACTGTAGAGTTGACCACCAGAACTATATAAGCTAGACAGATTGGAACCATCACAAACATTACAATTCATTACTCCAAATCTGAGGGTCATGTTTTCCTTTTCCGCGTTCTCAACAATCAAGCATATCTAGTGAAACAGAGTCAGTTATACTTTTGGGCATTATCCGACAAAGTTATCATGTTTCGGTTCACTCGACAGGGTCTTCATTGTAAGGGCTTCTTTAAACTTTCTTTTCCAATTTTTTTGTTGTAATTGTACTAATAGTAAGTATTAGTGGTAGTGACTAGTAGAAAGTCTATTATAAGAAGTAACAAATGACCTGATCATGGTTTGTTCACAAATCTTTAGTTTTACTAAATTACTTATGAGATGAATTACACCCTCAAGTGGAAAAGACTTTAGAAAATCATAAATGAGATGCAGAACTCGTTACTTTGGCTCACTCTTGGTCAGTTATGCTTAAAACTCATATTAATTGATCAAGTGGTTACAAAGTCATATAAGAACAAATAAGAAATAAAATTTTGCTTGCCTGGTAGCTCCCAGGCCAACATTGTGAGGGAAAATTGTTGCACCATAAACATTGTTATGCCCATGAACAGCATCAATCCCATAAATCATCGGTATCCCAAGACGAGTTGACAATGAACCCTTTTGGAAATCATTTACCATATCAACCCAGGTCTCAGGCGATGCCTTTTCAGCTGGAACACTCCCTCCACCACTCAATATACTCCCTGCACAAAACCAGGAATACATTTAGGTATTGCATACACCATAAATCACATGTATATAGCTTAAATCTATCATAAAAAGATGAACACTAGAGAAGTCATACCAATAAGGTACTTCTTCATGACCTTATTTGAGGCGACAGTTCGATCAATCTGCACCATTTGGCCAATCTTTTCCTCTAAAGTCATCCGGCTCATTAGGTCCTTTATTCGAACATTTACCGACTGTTTGGGGTCTTTGTATTTAATGTAATCTGTTTTTGCCATGGCAGCACAGAAACACAAAACCAGAATCCCCATCAATAATACAGAACTTGTCGCCATATTTTCCGTTCCCAAATTTTGTTCACCTGATCACTTAAATAGCAAGATGGGATAACATTAAAATTGTGGTAGACCTTCAACGGCAATCATTTATTTTAAAGACCGCAATATTTACTCGATCACAAAAAAAGACAAGAAAGCAGCTCAAGAAGTTTAAATATGCAAAACTAAAGATCTGGGCATCCCAAAAGTCATAATAATTTGATGGTGAAGTCATCAAATCAGCATTCAAACATCAATCAATAACAAGGTAGTTTAAAATGTAGATTTCGTATCTTATATGCCAAATGTATGAGCTGAACTCCAAAACTTGAGATGTTTGTAACCAGTTAAACAAGATTAAAAAGAAAAAAGAAAAAAGTTGTGAAAAACACTAACATTACAGAGCCACACTGAGAGTGTAGAAGCTTAATGGCGTATTACCGAGAGAAATGGATGCAGAATCTGAGAAAAAAAAGGAGAGTTTAGTATAAAGTTATGCTCTCACACACTCATTGGATAATGTGTTTTTTTTTTTGTTGGTGTTTGTAAGACGTGGTGGAAAGGGGTGGTATTTATAACACCAGCTTTGTTCCTTTTTTCTATTTTCATTGCTACGAAAAGGTCGTATTTAAACATTATATTTTTAAAAAAAATATTATGTGTGTGTGAGTTTATAAATGAAAAAGAAAAACAGAAAAACTTGAGTTTTAAATATTGCTTGCCATTTTATTCTTATATTAAATCCTTTTGTATTTGTAATTTACCAGAGACTTTTTTTCCTTTTCCTCCAAATCAGCCTTTTGCAAAAAAAGTGGCCAAATAAAAAATTAGAAATTCAGATGAAAAGGGGTTTTAAACAAATAGTGCATAGTGATCGACTTGCAGGAGATAAGTAATAATGATAATGGGGTTGATGAAATTACCAAAATTAGGACGGACATTTCGAATCCACTAATTGAACGTGGCCTGCCTGTCTGGCCGACCAATCTATTAATGGTAGGCTGGCAGCTGGCTGTAGGCACGCATGCTAAGATTTCAAACCAAATAGCCGTAAGCAGATTTCTAATTTCAATTAATTAAAATGACAAAAAAAAAATATCAATTTTAAATTTAAAAAATCATAGTATTAATTTTAAATGTAAGAATATTCTAAATCAATAGTGTTAAGTTTAGGACGAATAGAATAGTCATTAAAACGGAGTTAGAGTCCAACCTTCAAATAACTTGCTCTTGTTTGAATCTTATCTAAAAACTCGTCATTTGTTTTTCAACTCAAAATTCAAACTCACCACCAAGCCAAAAAAGCCTTTCTCTCTACTACTCCACTTTTTAAGATCATCCAAACATATATTTTGATTCTCTTACTATTTTTTATTTAATAAATAATACTTTTTTTTTTCGATACAAGGACAATATAAACGATTGATATTATATTTAATATTTTATAATTATTTTCTTAATATTTATACATAATTCTAAAAAGACTTATATTTACGTTCCTAAAAAAAATCCATCCTTAATCAACGCATGAGTACATCCCACGTTGACATTGTGTTTAAATTATTATTAAATATATAGTAATGACAATTTGCTTTCATATCGGATACTACTTGCTATCGTTTCTAATTTTTCAAATTAATATTCTTTAATACCCCCGCTAATTTAATTAGTCTTCTATTCTTTAAGTACTAGTCAAACAAACTTTAATACTAGTACTTGTTTCCGTTATAGGCTTTCAAATTAATTAACACCTATTCTATAATAATAATCCTAGTTATTTTTACTAATTAAAAAAACGTACCTAGAGATATATTTATTCCCAGATGGGTTACAACTATTGCATCACTATCATTCTTTCTGTATTAATAAATTAATTTATTGTACTGATCATATTATTATAATTATAATTACTATTATTAATTGTAAAACTCATATGTTGCAACCATGCATGCAGTGTGAAATCCTTCTGTGAAATACAAGGGAAAGAATAAGAAGTTACATATTAATAATGTATCGTAATATCCTTACTACTTCAATTTGCCAAAAAATAAATAAATTATTCATGTAGAGAAGAAAGAAGACTGCTGCCAAAAGCTTTCACTTTTCTATGCCATTGTTACTTGCTTATAAATCTATTATCCAGTTGAAGTCTTACGCTACTGTCACTCGTCTCTCTTTCATGAATTTTGGCCAGGATGGGTTCCGTTTTGAGGCCAAATCCAAATGGGAATAGTGGATCATAATTTTGATCCCCTACATTCATTGGCAGCTGATTAACAGTTTTAAACCAAGTATGTGGAAGCTTGCCTGTGAATTCGTAGTCGCCAAACAAAACATCTGCAACGCCTTGTCCTTCTGAACCGGGAAGCCAAGCAGCTACTAGAGCATCCATATTAGACAGATATGGTTCAACCACAACAGGACGACCAGTGACAAGGACGACCACACATTTCAAAGCGCCACAAACATTCCTGATAACGCTTGGGCCAGGATCCGGAATTGTTAGCTTCAGGCTGTCTCCATCTGTCTCTGCATATGGGAGCTCCCCCACTACTACAATGGCATAAGAGAATTCGTTGGACTTGACAAAGCCACTGTGAGGATTCTCTTGATACACAACTTCAGTCTCTGCATCAACTGTTCTTTTTACGGCATTGAGGATTGTGGTACCTGTACATGAAAAGGGGTTGTTTAGCTATCTCCATCGACAGAAAATACAACACGACCATCACAATAGCAACTAGCAATACATAGGATTTTTGTTGTAGCAGTCTCACGAAAACAAAACAAGAAAATAAAATAGTATGTGTTCTACTTCATAATATCATTGTCATGTTTAAGAGTTATCAAGGTGTGTGTGTGAAAACAATGTAGAAGAACCAAAAGCATACAGACGTGAGGGGATGGTAGTAAATTTACCGATTGTGATATTGCCACCAAGTCCCTGCCATTCTATTGTCCACCCGCCACACTGATATCCAATATTGTCGGCATGACTTCCTGCTACAAGTATTTTTAGTGCCTTTTTAGAAAGTGGAAGCAAAGGCTCGTTTGCAGATTTTCCATTCTTCAGCAGCACAAGAGATTTTCTTACAGCTTCCCTTGCAAGCTCTCTATGCTCCTGTACAATACACAGTTTCATAAGCAGAGGAAAATGTCTTACCATCTGTGGTGAAAAGATGGTCTGAAAGTACTACAATTCAGCAACTACAAGACTGACCTTACTTCCCAAGTACTTGGTCATGCTAAAATCAGCCAAGGGGGTCTCAAATAGACCCACCACAAACTTTACCCGTAAAATTCTCTTCACTGCATCATTAATGCGGCTCATGGGAATAAATTTATTCTTCACCAGGAGGGATAGACCATCAATGAATTCTTTATAATTAAATGGTACCATGACCTGCAGTGTGCCCATGAAAACTAGATGAACATTCAAGTTAGAGAAGACCTAAATTAGATATTTCGAAGCTTCAAATTTATACTATAAATTTTCTTTTGTAAATTGATTGCTTTAGCGAATTCTTAATATTTAAAAAGGAAAAACTGACAATGTCAATGCCAGCGTTAATTGCGGTCTCAATGGAGTATGTGTAATTTGCATGAGCTGGAGAAGTCATCTTGTCAAGACCTTTATCATCTGAAATGACAAATCCCTGGAGTAGTTCAATCACCAGAGATTAAAAACTTGATATTAGATTCAATGCTAAATATAAGTATGAAAAGGACACAAAAAACCAAGCTGAATCTTATTGCACAACTGGATTTACTTTGAAGTTTAGAGTGCTTTTAAGATAGCCGGTAATAAGATCACGATTAGCATGCATCTTTACTCCATTCCAACTCGAAAATGAGACCATTACAGTTGACACACCCTTGATAATTGAATCATTGTAGGCCGGCATATGGATGCTGAGCAATTCGTCCCAGCTTATCAGAGTATTGTCCTCATTAATGCCTTCGGTGGTTCCACCATCGCCCACATAGTGCTTGGCACATGCCACAACTTTATCCCTAGGCAAAAATAAGTAATATAATTGAGGAGATTCAGAGGAAATGGTAGATCCAATAGATCAAAAGAAACATTAATTACAAGACTCTTACCTACCCACACATTCTAATATATAGTGATGTTTCTTTCTTTCTTGTTAAATACTGGCAAACAAGACAATTCCTTTTTAATACTGTTCCAATATATGAGTCACAATAAACATACACAGACTGTTACGGATCAAGATCCTAGCCTAATTAAAATGGGTATTGGGTAAGAATGGAGGGTTAGGATTTAGTCTTAAAAATGAATGGCTTAGATGCATTCTCATGTTATCTTGTATTTCCTTTATTTTAAATAGCAGAATGTGAGTTATTGGTAGGTATGAATGAAATGAAGTAAAATCTTCTTCCCCAATCTATCTTCTTTCTCTCTATTTCTCCTTGCAAATTCTATCAAAGTCTATCCGAGACTATAAATCGGTAACAATGGTGCTTTCATTGAGAGCTGAATCCAAGGAAGCTGATCCTACCATGCATGCTTGGAACAAATTCTTGGAGAGATTTTCAGAATCTATGACAAAATTTGCTGATCAATTTGTTGAAGATATGAAGCAAACTCGCCTAAAATCCGATCCAAAGCATTACCGGAAAGTCTTAATTTGTGGTTATACTGAGGAGGAGGATTGCGTATGTATCGAAGCAAGTTCCAAGTGGTCAATATGTAATGATATTGATGATGACGATGGTGTCTCTTTGGTTTGTGAAGAGGAAGAAAGATCTTCTGTTGATTACCCAATCAAGCAGTCGCTCAAAAATTCCAAGGAGCAAATTGTAGATATGGATGAGCGAAAGAGATTCGATGAAATGATTGAACGTGAGGGTGACTATGAGGAAGATGATCACGAGGAATTCCAGACCAAAATTGATGATCCAAATCCACCGCTCATCAAGTCTTGCAATAACGAATCGGTTCGTGATATGCTTCCCGTGATAACTCTATGGTATGAGAGTTGTGACGCCCCAAAATTAGGTATACATCACCCCATCTTGGGTCGCCGATACATGGTACAAAATTCAAATACAACTTACTAATACAACTATGCGTGTACAATACGACAAAAAACATAATCTGTGAGTTTGAATACAATTATTGTCTACTAGAGATTATACAAACTCAAAAGAAGTCCTCATTACAATTATTAACACACTATTTCACGAGAATAGTGAGGACTACTAATGCTATCCTCCGGACCGTCACTCTGCTTCCGACTAGTCCTCGCTATATGTTCTCATTTCTCAAGAGAACAAAGGAAAGAAAGAGTGAGCTCAACTAGCCCAAAGAAGAAATATTATGACTAAAGATAATGCGAGAATAAATTATCGTTAGCCTTCAACAATGTTAAAGCGATAAAATATAACATCAAATTTAATCTGCAGGATCAAGCAATCCATTAAAAGAGTCAAGTAGAGAATAGAATCTACTATCTTTTATGATTTAAAAGTTTTTCATCACTTTTATCACGCTGAGACTCAACTTAATAAATAATCCACATCATCCATCCCCTTTTTCTACTACTTTGGGATATTCATTAGGTCACGACCACAAATTCCATGCACTACGGGCCAGGATATTTGTGTATTCATCAATAATCACGATCATGCCAACAATCATCCATCAATGCTTCTACGGGCGAACGAGGACTTTTACCATATCATTTGTAACATTACGGCCATGATTACAGATAATCCTCAGTCGTAATAATCATACCAAATCCATCTATGCACTACAAAACCACGATGACTTTCAACATAATATAAAATACGAGGATGATGACAATGATATAAGAATTCAATAAAACAAGTTCAAGAATTAATTTGTCCAAGAACTACTAATGTCCAAATTGTCAACACGATAATCTTTGCTTTGTAGAGTAAAATTTAAGAATGATCGGAAGAATATTTTCATGAAAAGTCTTTGGATGAAGCGCAAATATCGAGGATATTCTACTAATTTCATGGAGTATAAAGTCAAAACTTTAACCAACCGAGTATAATAAAGAATGGAATAACAAAAGAAATCACCATGCATGCGGTACTTACATGACGAGGTTATATTCCAACAGAATAATAATAATCTTAACCGGTCGAGGCAAAATTTGCACGCAAGCAGGATGTTCCAACAAAATAATAAAGACGGAACCAATCCTGTAAAACTCATGAGCATGATGTTCCAACAGAATAATAATAAGATGGAACCAGTCCGTGTAAAACACACACGCATAAGATGTTCCAACGAAATAATAATAAAGACGGAACCAGTCCCGTAAAAAACACAAAGACAGGATGTTCCAATGAGAATAATAAAGAATGTCACCAAGTATAGGGTAGATCACAGATATAAAGTTATTCCAATGAATAATAAGAAATGGAATAACAACAGCCTCTCTTCATGAATAAGAAAGAATAACACCCACTACAGTAAAAAGAAACCTGAATATAAAAGTAGCAAAATACTTTTCTTCTATCTCTCTATAGTCTCTATAGTTTCTCTCTACAGAGTTCAAAGAATTCAGTAAAAATAATGAAGGAATGAGCTTCTATTTATAGGAAAATGGAATGCGTATAAGAATTAATCCATGAACGGTCCAGATTGATTTACTTTTAACTGACGGTCCATATTTAAAGCAAAATCTTTTAAATAAAATATAATATATTCTATTTATAATCTAATAAAATAAATAACTTTATAAAAGATTTTACTATCTGAAACACTTTATCGAACCTTATCTGAAACACCATACGTAATAAAATATAATATATTCTAATTATTATTTAATAAAATGATAACTTTATAAAAGTATTCATTTTTTATATAAAAAGATTTTACTACGCAAAACATGCAGACACTTATGCAACACTATGCGTAATAGAATATAATATATTCTATTTATAGAATAACTTTATAAAAGTATTCTGCTTTTATATAAAAAGATTTTCTCAGATTATTACATTAATAATACCAATAAAACAAAATGAGTGACTTATCACATAAGCATCAATCTGCAGTGTCTTACTTATGCAACCACGCCAGATTCATCGTACTTTTACTACCAGTAGTTCAACAGTATTAATGGTAAAACTTCCGCCGTTATTTTCATAAAGTATTTTTGTCGTTTTCTCAATCCGACAATAATTCTGTTGTGGGGTCCACCAATGATTGTGCCATCATACGAATATTTCCTGTTTAAAACGAATATTCCCTAATTAATCGAATATTATATAACAACTCAGATACTTTTACAAAATTTATAAATATTACCTACAACTATAACATTATATTAAATTCATTCCATAATATTCAAAATGATAATTATAGAAAATTCATTTTATTCAAAAGTCAGGGTCTTACAACCTCCCTTCTTAAGAAATTTAGCCTCGAAATTAGGGTGCGTCTACCTGTATGTCAAGAGGTAAGGATACCTTGATTTCATTTCGATTCTAACTCCCAAGTCATTTCCTCAACATCATGGTTTCTCCACAAAACTTTGACTTGAGGTATAACCTTAGTGCATAGAATATGTTCCTTCTTATCCAAGATTTGAACAGAACCTCTTCATACGCCAAATCTTCCGCTATTTCGTCCGGTTTTAACTCAATAATGTGGTTCGGGTCTTCCACATATTTACGTAGCATGGATATGTGAAAACGTTATGAACACGAGAGACATATTTGGCAGTAAAAGCGAGTCTATAGCCACGCCTTCCTACTCGATCGAGGATTAAAATGGGCCGATGAATCGAGGATCGAGCTTTCCTCTCTTTCCAAATCTCGTAACTCCTTTCCATGGAGCAACACGTAACAACACATGATTTCCTATATCGAATTCCACGCCCTTTCGATGAAGATCAAAGATAACTCTTTTTGTCGATCTTGTGAGGTTTTTATACGTTGACGGATCGTTTGAATCTTTTCCAGTATCATACGTACTCAACTCCGGCCCCAACAACGTTGCTTCACCCACCTCATCCCAACATATACCGAGAAGCGACACTTTCTTATATACAACGCCTCGAATCGAAGCCATTTGAATACTTGCTTCGATAATCTGTTGTTGTAGGAAAACTCCACCAATGGTAAGAACTTGTCCCAACTTCCTTGAAATCAAGGACACAGAGTCTTAATAGATCTTCAAGAGTTTGAATAGTCCTCTCGATCGTCCGTCCGTCTCATCTGAGGATGATATGCCGAGCTAAATCGTAAATCTATGCCCATAGCTTTTTGCAAACTAACCCAAAATCGCGAAGTGAATCTTGGGTCTCGATCAGAAACTATGGATACTGGCATACCACGCAATCTTACAACCTCGTTTATGTACATACGAGCAAGACGTTCAAGTGTATAAGTTTCTCGTATCGGTAAGAAATGAGCGGACTTGGTCAATCTATCAACAACGACCCAAATCGCATCTACGCCTTGAGAAACTTTGGGAAGACCAATGAATTGAAATCCACGGTAATGTGCTCCCATTTCCATTCTCGGAATTCAGTGGTTCAGATGGACCTTTTGGTACTTGATGCTCGCCGACCGGCTTCGTTGACACGTTAGACACCTCGAGATAAATAGCCGCTATATCTCTCTTCATATCATTTCCCCACCAAAATGTATATCAAGATCACGATACATTTTGGTACTCCCAGATGGATTGCAAAGCGGTGTGTTGTGCGCCTCCATCATGATTTTATACTTTAAATCGAGGTCGTTAGAACACAAAGTCCGGAGTTTACTCAAGTATTCCTTCTTCATCGATTCTTGCTTGGCGATTGCACCTTCTTGTACTTTCTTCCTCATACGCATCCACTCTGGATCTCAGAACTTGGCGAATTTAATTTTATCAATTAAAGCCTCGGTTACTACTCAGATATTCGCCATCATCACGTGGGTCCTTGAGTCTTTATCTCTATCTCCATCCTTCTGCAAGTCATACAAAATGGGCCTTTCGTTGACAATATTGCACTCGCACCAGCGTATGATCTTCTACTCAATCGTCGGCTACCACGTTCACTTTTCGAGGATGGTATTGGATGGTATGATCATAATCTTTCAATAGCCAAGCCAACGTCGTTGTCGCGTGTTGAGTTCCTTTTGAGTGAAGAAATATTTGAGCCTTTTTATGATCCAGAAGATCTCCACTTTCTCCCCATACAAGTAATGCCTCCAAATTTTAAGTCTGAAGACAACAACCGCTAACTCTAGGTCATGAAGGTAGGATAATTTCTCTCATATTCTTTGAGTTATCAAAGGCATAAAGCTATGACTTTCCCATGTTGCATGAGAACACATCCTAACCTTTTTGCTTCAAGCATCATCATAGATGACAAATCCTCTCCGAACCAGATGGTATTGTCACGTAACAGGTCTTTGAAATAAGTCTCCTCTTGAGTTCGTGAAAACTCTTCTCACATTCCTCGCTCCAATAGAACTTTGTATCTTCCGAAAGTCACCGAGTTAGTGGAGTAGCGATTCGAGAAAACCCTTCTATGAATCTCCGATAATAACCAGTGTTAAGCCTAGAAAGCTACGTCTTGATTATCGATTTAGGTTGCTTCCCACTTTGAATAGCTTCAATCTTTCTTTGGGTCAACGGATATTCCACGACTTGATACCACGTGCCCAAGGAATGCTACTTCCTCAAGCCGTAACTCGCATTTCTTCAACTTGGCATAAAGCTTGTATTCACGAAGCTTTTGAGTATCGACCTCAAGTGTTCCTCATGATCTTCACGGCTTTTGGAATAAATAAGGATGTCATCAATAAAGACGACCACAAAGTGATCCAAATATTCCTCGAATACTTTGCTCATCATATCCACGAAAGCGGCGGAGGGCGTTAGTCGATCCAAAGGATACGACTAGGAATTCATAATGTCCGTCATCGAAGTTCGAAAGCCGCCTTTGGAATGTCATCTGGTTCTAATCTTCAATTGGTGATATCCTAACGAAGATCAATCTTTGTAAAGAATTTGGCTCCTTACGAATCGGGTCAAACAGTTATCAATACGTGGCAATGGATACCTATTTTTGATGGTGACATGATTCAACTCCCGATAATCAATACAAAGTCGCGTACTCTGTGGGGTGCTCAAAAATTCGGTTTTGGTTTTTTTGCGAATCGGTTGAACTTAGATCTAAGTGATCGGCTTTTTTTCGCTTCGGTTTTTCGATACCAGATTCTTGGTTTTTTATTTTTTTCGGTTTGATAAGCGGTACTAAATTTTAGAATTCTTGTAAGAACCGGCACCGAAAAACCAAATTTATTAATGTGGTGGTCTTTATTCATGCATGTATATTAATAAGCTTTAGCGGACTTTGAGTTGGTTAATACTTTATAACAACACGTGAAAGTGATATAATCATCTCAGGTTTTATTAAAGTAATTAATCTTTATGGACAAACGAAGAATTTTTTTAGAGTTGGGAGCTAATATATACTACCCAAATGGGCCTTAAAGTAATTAACACATGAATTTTTTTTTAGTAATTAATGTTATGGCCTTAAACTCATAAGGCCATAACTCATAAACAACTTCAATTGATATATAATTGTAGATGATTTCTTAGTTTTAAAAAAAATTGTTAATATATTAAAAAAAAAATTTAATTATTATGCAATGCAAGATAATAAAAACCGAGTAAAAAACCAGACTGCTTATCAGATTGAATGGCAAGATCAAACCCGTAATTCGGTAGATCGGTTTGCTTTTTGATTTTCGGTTTTTTCGGATCGATCTTGGTTCGGTTTTTCTGCACTTGCTTCGGTTTTTACATGATGAGCACCCCTACATACTCCCATCTTTCTTCTTCACGAATGTAACAGAGCACCCCAAGGAGAAGTAAGTACTAGGACGAATAAAGCCATGTTTAACAATTCCTGCGGTTGAGTCTTTAACTCCTGAAGTTCATATAGAGCTATTCGATATGGGGCTTTGAAATGGATTTTGTACTAGGTTCAAGGTCGATACAAAATTCAATTTCACGCCTGGGGGGTAGGCGAAGTTCTTTAGGAATACGTCAGAAATTCATTAACAATAAAATATTATTCAAAACCGACGTATTTTGTTTAGATCCGTGGCGTGAGCTAAGAAAACTTGACATCCGCTTTTTCAATAAACGAATAGCTTTATGGCTTGAGATGACAAAGATTGATTTTAATGGTTTGGTTACTTGAATTCGCATAATAGGTCGATTAGAATATGAAAGCTAACAACCTTACGAAAACAATCAATTTTAGCATGATGAGTAGTTAACTAATCAATCCCTAGAATTACATCAAATCTGAGTATTTTTAATGCAATAAGATCGACAGTGTAATGTGTGGGTACCAACTTGAACCAAACAAGACTTATAAACCGTTGATGTAATGAAGGTTTCTCCCAACGGAGTTTCCACAGATAAGTCAAAGTCTAATTTCTCCTCGAGTCAAATTTAATCGCTGAGCGCAAGTAGAGAAATAAAAGAATGGGTAGAACCCAGATGTCAAATAAAGTGTAGACTTATTAGAGTTTATGATAAGTTTACCCGTGATGACCTCATCGCGGGTTCTTGCTTTACGGAGGTCACAACAAATGCTCTCCCTCAGACCTACTGGCTTAGAATTTTTCGGGACGACCTTTGGTGCCTCCATCCTAGTTGAATTTGTCTTCTGGTGAACGACAAAATCGCAAAGTGACCTTCTCTTCCACAATTATAACACGCTTTGACGACATCGCGCATTTGGACCGATGTGTCCTCCCTCCGCATTTGAAGCATATGATAGGTGGTCTTTCTCCTTCCTTAACAACGGTTCTTTGGTCTTTGGCGTCTTCCATCATTGTTGAATCTCCTCTTCTTGAAATGTCCATTCTTATTGTTTTGTTACGATTACCACCGGCGTGGTTACCATTTCGCCCGTTGATTCCTCCACGCTTGTTGTCACACCGCTTCACGATGCTTCTCACCATTGTGTTATCATTTTGCACGTACTCTCTTTTGATTATATTGACTCGTTATCGCTACTCCACCAATCGAGACCTATTTACAACATCCGAATACAAACACATTTATGAGAAATAAGATGTCGACGTATTCCTAAAACGAAACCTATTAAAAACATTCGCGCCATTCTCTCTTCATTATCCACCAAGTGGGACGAAAACCCGGATAACTCATGAAATTTTGCCTCGTATTACGACACCGGTCATATTGTTTTGCTCCAATTTGATAAACTCCACCTCCTTCACGCGACGTGAATACTTTTCGGAAAGTATTTATCGTTGAATGACTCTTGGAACTTCTCCCAAGACATCTTCATCTGGCAAGAGGTTGAGTCGTTTCTGGATTCCCACCAATGTCGCCTCTCCGCAGTAATATAAAGGCGACAAAGGGAACCTTTTGCTCCTCGAGCATCCCAAGACATCAAATATTTTGGTGATCTGCTTTATCCATGCTTCCGCCATAAGTGGTTTTGGCTCTCCTTAAACTCCCGGTGGTCCCAGCTCCTTGAATCATTTTAGCGGTGACCGAGAATTTTCAGTGTTTCCATCTACATTTTGAACAGGAGCCGCTCTCGCCTGCTGTTGCATGAATTGCATAAAAGCCTCCATCGTTCATCATTTGGTCAGTGTTGTTATTTGCATGAGGATTGTCGCCTTCCTGATGCACATTCTCCTGATTATTGATATGTGGAGACTCAACGGTCTCTTGTGCTCCATCTTTATTCTCAACATTTTTGGATGTCATTTTCAGACATCGCCACAAAACAAAGGTTAATTGACACGTAACATAATATCTCTAAACTCCGACTGAACCAATTTAAATACAAAATAAATTTAAGTAGGTCATATACTAGCGAAGAATTTCCGCCTCCCCTCCTAATTCTAGTCTCACATCTTAGCCGTGGATCATATCCATAAGCTTTGATATTGTGCCATGACGCCCCCAAAATTAGGTATATATCACCCATCTTGGGTCGCCGACATCGTGGTACAAAATTCAAATATAACTTACTTAATACAACTCTGTCATAATACAATCTGACAAAACATAACCGTGAGTTTGAATACAATTATTGTCTACTAGAGATTATACAAACTCAAAAGGAGTCCTCATTACAATTATTAACACACTATTTCACGTAATAGTGAGGACTACTAATGCTATCCTCGACCGCCACTCCGCTCCCGACTAGTCCTCTCGCTATGTTCTCATTTCAAGAGAGAAAAAAAGGAAAGAAAGAGTGAGCTCAACTAGCCCAAAGAAGAAATATTATGACTAAGATAATGCGAAATAAATTATCGTTAGCCTTCAACAGTGTTAAACCGATAAAATATAACATCAAATTTAAGCTGCAATGGATCAAGCGAATCCATTAAAAGAGTCAAGTAGAGAATAGAATCTACTATCTTTTATGATTTAAAAGTTTTTCATCACTTTTATCATTTGAGACTCAACTTAATAAATAATCCACATCATCCCCGCACTACTACTACTTGAGGATATTCATTAGGTCACGCGACCACAAATTCCATGCACTACTGCCGAGGATATTTGTGTATTCATCAATGGTCATGATCATGCCAACAATCATCCATCAATGCACTACGGGCAACGAGGACTTTTACCATATCATTTGTAACATTACGGTCATGATTACATCGAATAATCCTCGGTCATAATCATACTAAATCCATCTATGCACTACTGAGCCACGTATTGACTTTCAACATAATATAAACATGAGGATGATGACAATGATATAAGAATTCAATAAAACAAGTTCAAGAATTAATTTGTCCAAGAACTACTAATGTCCAAATTGTCAACACGACATCGCTTTGTAGAGTAAAATTTAAGAATGATCGGAAGAATATTTTCATGAAAAGATATCGGATGAAGCGCAAAATATCAAGGATATTCTACTAATTTCATGGAGTATAAAGTCAAAACTTTAACCAACCGAGTATAATAAAGAATGGAATAACAAAAGAAATCACCATACATGCGGTGCTTGCATGATAAAGTTATTCCAATGAATAATAATAACGGAACCGTGTCGGGGCAAAAATTGCACCTTAGGTGATGTTCCAACAAAATAATAAAGATTTTAACCAGTCCTGTAAAACACACGATGTGATGTTCCAATGAATAATAATAAAAGATTTTACCAGGTCCTGTAAAACACATGAGCATGGATGTTCCAACGGAATAATAATAAAGACGGAACCGACTGTGTCTTGTAAAACACACGCATGGATGTTCCAATGAATAATAGAAGAATGTCACCAAGTATAGGGTAGGCCATGCGTATAAAGTTATTCCAATGAATAATAAGAAATGGAATAACAACATGCTTCTCGCGCATGAATAAGAAAGAATAACACCCAACCGTAAAAAAAAGCTGAATATAAAAGTAGCAAAATACTTTTCTTCTCTCTCTATAGTTTCTCTCTAGTTCAATGAATTCGTAAGAAAATAATGAAGGAATGAGCTTTTATTTATAGGAAAATGGAATACATAAGTAATTAATCCATGAAACGGTCCGTATTGATTTACTTTAATCGACCGGTCCATATTTAAAGCAAAATCTTTAAAATAAAATATAATATATTCTATTTATAATCTAATAAAACGAATAACTTTATAAAAGATTTTACTATCAAACACTATCAGTACTATGATAATAAAATATAATATATTCTAATTATTATTTAATAAAATGTATAACTTTATAAAAGTATTACATTTTATATAAAAAATTTTTACTATCGAAAAACACTATGCAGACACTATGCAACACTATGCGTAATAGAATAGAATATATTCTATTTATAGAATAACTTTATAAAAGTATTATGTTTTATATAAAAGATTTTCGTATTATTACATTAATAATACCAATAAAACAAATCTGAGTGACTTATCACATAAGCATCAATCTGCAGTGTACTTCTACGCAACCACGCCAGACATCGTATTTCTTTACTACTTCTTAGAGTAGTTCAACAAAGATTAATGGTAAAACTTCCGCCGTTATTTTCATAAAGTATTTTTGTCGTTTTCTCAATCCGGCAATAATTACATTAATAGGGTCCACTAATGATTGTGTCATCGCATTTAATATTTCCTGTTTAAAACGAATATTCCCCACCAATCGAATATTATATGACAACTTGCATACTTTGCAAAATTTATAAATATTACCCACAACTATAACATTATATTAAATTCATTTCATAATATTCAAAAATGATAATTATAGAAAATTCATTTTTATTCAAAAAGTTGGGGTCTTACAAGAGTTCTGTGCAAATAAAAAGGGGATTCATATTGCCAACAAGATGTTCGATAAAATTACAGAAAGAAGGCAATACATTGCTTCCCTTAATAATCCAGATCCCCCTTATGACTATGATCAACGTACTACTGGTGGGACAATAGAGCAACTGGATCTAACGCATTTATGGTTGCAACGAGTAGAAATTTTAAAATCAGGTAATGTTCATGAAATTAGAGTAGCTCACAATGAATTTGATGAAATGCTTAGAAGAGAGGCCGTAGCCTGGAATGTTATGATTTTCCATAATCTATATGAGAATTGTTTGTGTTGTGATGAATAATCTAAATAAGCCTATGTACAATGATAATGGGGATAAAACTATGGATATGCATATGACAAATTTGAGTGCGGATGATGGGGACAAAACTACCAATTACTGAAATCTCAAACATAAAAGCAAGCATTTAGCATGTACAGATGATATTGTTGATCTAGTTGTTGAATTGGGAAGTTATGTGGTACAAGTTGAACAAATCCACCTTGTGGACAAGGTGAAATTTGAAGAGGGAAATGCAATTGTCCATGAAGTTGGTGATTCATTTGTTTTCGAGACAGAAGTTCATGAGAGCCTTAAGGAGCAACTTGAAGATTCAAGCCTACAAATTCATTATGTTTGGAACCAATTGATTCATGATAAGGTAAACTCTCTCCCTCAAAGTGATATTTCATCTCCTAGCTTGACCGTCAACACTGCATTAGGAATGTTTTCAACAAATGAAAATAAGTTTCTTATCGCGGTTAAGGTGTTTGACGAGATTCCGAAAAGAAATGGATACATTGTTGCCCTTAACCCAAAACCTTCCGATGAATATGGTCTGCTTACACATGGTGGGACACTAACAGAACTCAAATTGGATCCCCGTATTGTGAAGCTTATTGATATAGCTGAGAACTATGAAGGGAGATCTGTAGCAATGGATGCACAAGTGTTTGAAGAAAGTCCTGAACGAGAAATGGGTAATAATAGACGAGCAATCAGTAATGGGATTCAAGAGACTCAAGTTATCCTTAAAGTTAATAAGTATTTTGTTGGAGGGAATCCAAGAAAGAAGAAGGTGCAGCTTTCTCCTGGGATATCTAACACTAGTCCAGAAAATTGGCTTGTTAATTCTTTCAAAAACACTTATGTGGAATGCCTTGTGGATCAAAAATTTGATATGTTGCAATATGGTTGTTCAACTAAAGGCAAATGTGATAAGATCATCATCATTGCATCAGTAGAACAAAAAAGAAAGCAGGTGTTTGAGTTGATTCAAAGAGCCAAATGTGGGTCCATTGAGATGTTTCATAAGTTTTCTCAACAAGAGAACAAAGAAATTACTTATGCTAAATACTCTGAGGCTGCAGCCCAATTTGGAGAAAATCTTATTGCATTTTCCAGGAGGACAACCCAATTTTGGTCAAGGAAATTGGACCAATGTGTCAACCACTATGTGTCCTCGAAGAGGTACTTTTAAATTCCAAGAGGCTGGTTGGAATCCTAAAGAACAAATATTTGAGGGCTACTCAAATGACTATAGATCATTGTTAGCCACAGTTCACGCTCTTGACATTGACTGGGACCAAAGAAAGGAAACAATACTCTGCATAGGTGCTACCCGTGGAGAGGAAACTATGTTTAAATTTTTAAAAGTTATTTGTGTAGTTCTTGATAAAATTTTCAGTCACATGATCGAAGTTCTGGGATTTCTGGGAGTGAAGCCTCAATTGTTGAAAGGAAATTTTTCACTGGGTCTGCTAAACATGGGATATATCATTTGGGTCTTGCGTATTGGAAGATTGTCAAAATCCAAAAGCTACATAGAGAATACATTGAAGTTTAGATATAAGGTGTGCAACTATTTCTTGAGTGATCAAATTGGGAAGGAATATAAAGCCTGTGTTGTTGCTGCTAAACTCTATAACCAGATTTCAAAACCAACTCAAAATGGAGAAATTTGTATTTCATTAATGACACGGTGGTGGTTTGAACCTACTGGAAACACACAGCTAGACACTAGTGCAACTGAAAAAGCTTTTGGCTTCTTATTTGGATGGTTATTGGGTTCACTGAAGCATGAGGATTTCCCCTTAATTATGAAGACTATAGTGAAATATGGGTCTCCAACATTTTCTGAAGCAAAGGAATTTTTAGTACTGCAAATACATGATGATTCACACAGACGTTTATTGAAGCTCTTCTTTTATAAAAGGAAGTGGCATCAATTGTTATTTGGTGTCCAGAATTTTTTGAAAGTTCATTCAACCATCTCTCTAGGGAAGCTTGCAACCTACAAGGAAGTGAATTTAGAGGGAAAAGTCATCTCCAATATTTCTCATTTTGACTTTTCAATTGATGATGACAAGAAAGAAGTTGTGAAATTCATGATGTCAAAATGGAATATTGGTAAAACTTGGAAAGCTTATTTGAGAAGGTTTGCAAGTATGTTGTCACTCAAAAAAAAGGGCATTATATTAGATCCAGGGGGAATACTTTTTCTAACCACTACTGAAGAATGCAGAAACACTCTTAAATGTCTCCTTGAGGACAACGAGGTTATCAACAAGTGGGGTGATAAGGCAACTTTTCAAGAGCTCAGTGAAGGAGAGAAATGTTTGTACTCCCAAACTGAAAGTTACAATAGGGTATGGTTCAAAGATGGATGGCTTGAGAGGATAAAGGCAGATGATCAGTTGGTATTGAAGATTCTTGGGAAGAAGCCTCAAGCTATTGATGCCTACTCACATATCACCAAAAAGTGGAAGGCAGTGCGAGGATTTATTTCAGTTTTTAGAGATAAGGTGGTGTTGGGAATATTTGAAATGGTCGAATTTGTTGATGAGTTCCACCTTGAGGACAAGGTGGATTTTGAAGGGGGAAGTATTGTTACGGATCAAGATCCTAGCCTAATTAAAATGGGTATTGGGTAAGAATGGAGGGTTAGGATTTAGTCTTAAAAATGAATGGCTTAGATGCATTCTCATGTTATCTTGTATTTCCTTTATTTTAAATAGCAGAATGTGAGTTATTGGTAGGTATGAATGAAATGAAGTAAAATCTTCTTCCCCAATCTATCTTCTTTCTCTCTATTTCTCCTTGCAAATTCTATCAAAGTCTATCCGAGACTATAAATCGGTAACACCGACATATACACTTCAGACTTTAACTATTTAACAGATTGAAGAACAGGAATGGCATTTACTGACGAAGGTGTAAGTCATCACATATAGGGTTTTTTAACAAGCAATGAGGCTAAAGGTCCTTACTTTCCAGAAACAAAGGGAACACCCTTTTCAGAATTAGGAGCATTTCCCTGTAATCCTGGTATGACCTCAGTCATTGCTCGAACTATGTGGGGATCTTCACTAAAGCTTTCATAACAGCGACCCCATCTTGGATCTCTACAAACCTGTCATACAGTTAACACCATAAGGAAAAAAATATTAAAACTCACAACAGTTTTCTGAGTTTCGCAGTATGTTTCTTTTGGGAATTAATTACCGCAATACAAGGTGCAAAAGTATAAGGAATTCCTGTGGCTCTGACTTCAAGAGCAGTGGCAGCTGCAATCTTCTTAGCTAGTGAAGGGTCCCTGTTCATTGTGAAAAGATTTCATTAGATTTCAGGTTATTTCATCAGGTTCTACAAATTTGAAATAGTTGTGTTCTCCATTAAATCATAAGCATTTGGGTTCAGATGTGGAAAAGTTATCAAGCTTTCTAGTCACTTGATAAGGTTTTGCTAAAACGTGTACTAATACAACATTATTTTCATTGAGCAAATTGAGTCAAATCTAGTGGCATGTAGATGGTCAGTTCTAAGACAAACATTTGTTTAATTGTTCATATTAAATATTACCAAGTGTTTTGAGGATTAGGACCCATCCACTTGCCTGGTAGCTCCTAAACCAATATTGTGAGGGAAGATTGTTGCACCATAAACGTTGTTGTGGCCATGAACAGCATCAATCCCATAAATCATGGGTATCCCAAGACGCGTTGATAATGATCCCTTTTGAATTTCATTCACCATGTTGACCCAGGACTCCGGAGATGCCTGTTTAGCCGGAACACTCCCTCCTTCACTTATCACGCTTCCTGCCAAGACCAGAAATACATTCATGTTTTCATTCAAAATATTACCTAAAAAAGGCATAAATATGGATGATGATAATGGAGGTTACCAATAAAAAAATTCTTCATGACCTCAGTGGATGCCACACTTCGTTCAACCTGCGTCATTTGGCCTATTTTTTCCTCCAAGGTCATCCGGTTCAACAAGTCCTTAATTCTAACACTAATTGGCTGGTTAGGATCTTTATATTTCATGTTCTCTGCTTGTGCAATGGCAGCCCAACAACAAATAACCAGAATCCCTACAATATATACACAAGTTCTTGCCATTTTCTTTCCCCCAGGGATGCCTCAGAGAGAAAAATTGATATGATGTTACCATAAAACACTCCAGTCCAACTTCAGTGACAGTTTTTACTGTTGATGCAGCCAAAAAATGATAACCAAACTGAGTTATATAAAATTATTCTAGAAAAAGAAAAACTTGGAAATCAAATCACAAAAAAAGGATATAAATACGGAAAACCTTGATTGAACAAAAATTAATGAGCTCATAAATTGTACCTTTTTATTTTGGACAAGTACTCTTAAACATGAAACATTCCAAGACAATTTAATCCAAGAAATGGGTAACATAATTAAACTTTCAAATATTGAGTAACAGGAATGGAACATGATTAGTGTACGATCACACGAGGGATTAACAAAATAAGAGAATTAAGAAAGTCAAAGAGGAGACTATATCAACATAACAGCAATTAATTAACTTAACAAGATTACACCAATTAGCAATTGCACGACTTGTTAACTTGTTGCTCATCAATAGAGTAGTGAGAAAGAAGCACATTACCTAAGAAACAAGTAATTAATTTACTATGCAGAACCAATAATCCCACATTAAAGACAAGTAAAATGAAAATCAAAAGAAGCAAGAAAGTTAAAGATACGCACCAGGAGAGAAATTATGATTGATTGATTTACACCCAATCTCTTTGCGGACTAAACATCGAAAGGGAAGGAGGGAAGGAGGGAGGGAAGTGTTCAGATTTGGATGAGATGAGCTGAGTCACTGTGATGAGATGAGATGAAGTTCATTTTCTTTATGTGTGTAATAACTTTATGCTAACCGGATGCAGATTATACTTTATAACAATGACAGAACCTTCACCTTTCACCAACGGCAATGACATAACGAGTTTTTGGGTAAAGAATTGAAAGCGATGTTAGACTTTGAAATGATGGGAAAGAAATACATGTTCAATTTGTAATTTTCTCCACACGTGTTTATAACGGCGTAAAATCAACTTGACCTTCGCCATTTATACTGGCTAAATTAAAAGTTTGAGTTAAACTCGTAATGTAAATGATTTAAAAATATGAGTAAATTTTTTAATTTTTTTAAATTATAATTTTTTATTAATATTCGAATTATATTTATTCTAAAAATTCAAATTACTCATGTTCAATTCAAAATCGATTCAATAGTTAAACGAGTCTCAATCAAAATTTTATTTCATACTTATAAATTTTTTAAATTAAATCTAAACAAGTCGATAAGGAAAACCATATGATTGAAGTAATTCTGAAAAACTTTGTAATTAGGAGAGAGACTATCTGTTTGTCTTTTCTTCACCAACACCATTTTATTATCGTGAATGATGTTACAGAAGAGTAATTCAATTAAACGTTGGCGTTGGGGTCTGAATTTTTAGATCGGTATATTTTAAAAATAGTATAATTTTTTATTATAAGACTTGTAATATATTAAATCAAAGTTAGCAACCAGTCTCGTTAGACTAATAATCATGATGCATACCGTTTTAAGCCTAAAAAACCAGTAGTCTTATTATCAGTCAAAATTTGATCAAATTTAGATAATTTTTTAAATTTTGGTTATTTTAATATTCCTTATTTGGAAGTAGTTTAGAACTCTAAATATGCCTATTAAGACTTGTGAATAATTATATTTATTCATTAATTGAGATTGTTATTTTTGTTTATTATCTTCTTTGAGGATTCAAGAGTTTTATTTTCGTTTGTGTTGGTACGATATCTTTTATATTACGTTTGTGTTAGAACGTTACAATTTAACCATATTACATTGTGTCATTGAAATTATCCATAAAAAAAATATTAACTACTTTAGAAGTAAAATGATATTTAAATTAACCTATATTGGAGAGTAAAAAGTTCCCTTTCATGCGTCAACATGCAGTAACATCATTTACTATATACTTTCACCTTAACATTAACATTTATAAATCTGTTTTGTATCATTTAATTAAATGGATTCGATTATCATGAAGTTAATTTCATGGTATGTTGGTCAATTGATCACTACAGTACTGACACGCAGAAAAAAAAACCACCTCTTGTCTACGTGTCCATATTGTATTGGTCAATTGACCAAAATTAACTTCATGCTAACCACTACCTCATCAAATGTTCACAAAAAAATAGATTTAATAATATATATATATATACACACACGTTCCTCTTCTCCAACGAACCTTAATCGAACCTAACATACAAAGCTAACGATATAATATATAACGACGATTGAACCATTCTTTATAGTTGAAAAAATCGCGTTGTAGCGATTTCTTATTTATTTAAGATTCAAGAAGATGCATGTATATGTGTATATATATATATATATATATATATATATATATATATATATATATATATATCAAATAATGTTGGAATTATATTCAATATCACCAAGTATTACACTACCTATTTCCTAAGAAACTAATAATTGGACTGCAATATTCAATATCAGCGTGAACCCTTCCGTATGCTTTTCTCATCGCATCAAAGACACTACTACTAACTTCGCCTAACCGGCAATACCAAAAGAATTAGCTCCAAAAAAAAAATTCAGACAGTTATAATGTGTTTCTACGACTCTATTTTTGACATTCTATACACATTGGTGTGTTATACTTTGAACTGTATTAAAAAACAATAATCTATAGACGTGGTTTCTTCAAATTCGTGCGGTAAAAATGGATACATATCTACAATTACTACCCGGCTGTACATAAGTAACCAACCATAAGCCTGACACCAACATTTTACAGCCCTCTCCTATTATATCCTATACAAATGAGGAATTTATACCTTCTTGTTCTACAAAATTTAATGGACAGACAATTAGCTTACATTGGTCTTCCGGATGCATGAGCCATGAGCCCCTTCCACATTACTACATTAGCTAGCTTCCTTTATATATCATCTTCATGGCAATTTCAGAATCCGTCTCCACTTCCAAATTCTGAATTCTCATGTTCCAAGCCCCTCTCTGATGGCCCACAACTCAGGCTGTTAGAACATTGCAACATCCAATTTTTCCATGGAAACCCATAATCCACTGACCTTCATGTTAGTTTTTAATTATACGATATTTTGATTGATGACTAATTTAAGTGTGCATGGTTCATGATGGGTTATTATATTAAATATGCATGGATTATGGGTTATAATATTATAATTGATATGCATGTGTTATGGGAATTGCATGAACTATTATTGCTGATTTCTTTCCGTTGGCAGTTGGAATATGATTTAAAATCAGTTCACATTTGAATTGATGTGTTTTAAGGAAGATTCGATTTGGTATGTTATTAAAGAACATATTTTATGCTAGCCCAAATTGATTTGCCTATGTCATCAGAATATCTCCATCAGAGTATCTCGTGAGTGATTGATTTAGTTTAGGACGTTATCTCGCTTAGTGGTGTCCACATTAGTTAGCATTCTATTTTGAAAAGGAGCCTGACTTTAGCTATTGAGAAATATCCTTATTTGTCTCATTTATTCATGCTTAACACGGTTGTTTTGTAGGCAGTCTTCTCTCTTTTATTTTCAGTGTTTCATATTCAAATAGCTGGTGAATATCCGCGTAATATCTTTCTTGAGATTCAAAGCTGCAGAAATTATGGGAAGTGTCTAACGGGTCTGAGAAATATTAGCCATCACATGTCATAGCCGTTGCTCCTTATTCGCTATATATATCTTCTCTTCGGCTGGTAAAAAGATGGACGAACAACCAGCAATCAAATTGAGAGAATACATCAGAGCTTATAAATTGTTTTAGTCCAGCCTTATATTATTATATAGCATATTCTTTTGTGCTGAAAATTTCTTTGTAAACCGAAAGTAAGCATAGTTTTTGCTTGAGATTTACTGTTTTAAGTAGTCTGTTCATAAAAGGCTTCAAGGGTCTCGGAGGTGAGAAGAGGTGCAGTGGTGTACATGTTGCAGAGGTGCAAACCAGGGGCATAGGTGTCCAACATCAGTTTTGAGGCTTCTTTGTAACAGGGAGTTATTTGTGTATTGAGTTTTAAATAGTAATAAAAAGAGTCTCCAATCCTAGTTGGGATTGGACGTGGATTAGGCTACTAGATAGAGGATAGGGGCTGAACCACGTAAAAATCCTGGTGTTTTACGTTTCTGCACTTTTACTTTCTGTTGGCTTAAAGTTCTGTGTTCTGTTTTATACCAGTTTATAAATTCACTAAT
Organism: Panax quinquefolius; assembly: GCA_020205615.1. Classification (NCBI taxonomy): domain Eukaryota; kingdom Viridiplantae; phylum Streptophyta; class Magnoliopsida; order Apiales; family Araliaceae; genus Panax; species Panax quinquefolius. The sequence goes on along the minus strand of JAINUW010000226.1, from coordinate 669,051 downwards.
CTAGACACCAAAACAGACAGGTACAAGCTGTTTGAATTGATCCTGTAGCAGAATTTTACAAAAAATTATCACTGTCTATCACTTTAAGTATAAACACCTATTCACCCCCCCCCCCTAGGTGTGCGTATTTACTGAATTACATTTGGTATCAAAGTAAGGCTCTACTAATATTGATCGTTGCAGGTTGTAGGGGAAGATCCTATGGCACACCTAAACTTTTAAGAAGGTCAATCAACAAGTAGGCCACCACTGTTGCTTGGAAGTGAAAACTTCAACTTTTGGAAGTTTAGAATGAAGATCTATCTGAACCGTGACCCATGGGAATGGTGGGTAATCGAACATGAACCAGTCATTCCGCGAAATGATGATGGCAAGCCAAAGAATCTCATGGAAATGGACTCAAATGAATCGTATATGATGTCTTATAATTCCAAGGCCATGAATACACTCTTAAGTGGCATGGTTCAGTCAGAGATAGATGAGGTCTAGTCTTGTACTACGGCTAAGGAAATTTGGGACACAGTCATCATGAGCCACGAGGGTACTACTAAAGTGAAGGAGGTCAAGCTGAGCATGCTAATGCATGAATACGAGCTATTCAAATTGGAGAAAAATGAATCAATTAGAGATGCCCAAGCAAGATACCTTACTCTAATGAATTCTCTAAACACATGCTCGGACGAAAGATTGATCAAAAGGAAATCAACCGAAAGCTTCTTAGAGTCATGCCAAAGCGATTCGCACCAAAAGTTACAACACTTCAAGACTCGGCCACAATCAGCACAATGGAAACTCTTACCTTATTTGGAGAACTTGAAGAGTTTGAAAACCAACAAAAATTGTATAATGAAGAAGATGAGGCACCTAAGAAGAAGACCTTGGCCCTACAAGCTGAAAGCTACATAGAAGGCTATGATGATGATTCGGATGAAGAAATAGCATTAATGACTAGAAAATTGAGGGAGCTGATCCGAAAGAAGAATAAACCAAAATTACCAACAAAAACCTTCAACAACAAGAAAGATTTCAAGCAAAAGCCTCAAGAGGAAACCTGTTTCGAATGTGGAAGGCCTGAACACTTCAAAAGAGATTGCTTCCAACTAAAAAGAAAGAACAAAGCAAATGATTCAAAAGGGAAGGCTCTAATGACATGGAGTGATGATGAATCTGATCATGAAGATCAAGAAGAAGAAACTGCTCAACTGTGCTTCACTGGAATACACAATGAGGAAACATCTGAGGTAAGTCCTGAACTTGGAGAAATTATTATTTCTGACTATCTGGTTTTAAAAAATGAAAACCTTCGTATGAAAGAGAAAAATGCTCACTTGAAAAGTTGGATAAATGACTTAATGAAGGAAGTAGAAACTTTAATTGAGGAAAAACAAAAAATAGTTAAAGATTGCTCATCATGTGAAGTATCTCAGTTGAATGCTAAAATTGGATATTTAGATAATTATAATAAAATTTTATATAATCGTGCAAACAAATTAAATGAAGAAAATAATAGCCTTAAAAAGGAAAATGATGATTTAAAAGAAAGCTTGAAAATGAGAGATACTTGTATAGATGCCTTTAATGATGAAAAAATAATAAACATGTAAAGTAACAATGAGGAAGAAATAATATCTTTGAAAAAGGATCTTGCAAAATTTGTTCAAGGAGAAGAGAATTTAAATATAATGTTGGGTGCTCAAAGGTCAAACTTAGATAAACAAGGAATTGGATATAATCTTGTTAAAAACATAAAAAGCACGACTAATAAAATTAGAGTAATAAATAACAAACCAAGGAACAAGCCTCTTTATTGTTCACCTTATGTTACTTGCAAAAAATGTGGTTTAAAAGGACATTTTGATACAAACTGTAGTAAAATTAAAATAAAACAAGTTTGGGAAAAGAAAGGAGAGTTGATTGCTACTAACAAAATCGGACCCAAACAGATTTGTGTACCAAAACGATGAGTTACTTCTTTGCCTTGTAGGTATGCTTAAAAGCTAAAGTACCATCACATAAATGGGTACTTGACAGTGGATGTTCTAGACACATGACGGGTGATAGAACTAAATTTACTTCACTTATTGCAAAGAAAGGAGGCACGATTACTTTTGGAGATGACACCACATACCAAATCATCGGTAAAGGTAAAATTGGTAATGGTAAGGTTTACATTGACAATGTCCATCATGTTGAAGGGTTAAAATATAATTTAATTAGTGTAAGTCAACTAATGGATAGTGGTCATAAAGTTATTTTTGAAAAAGATAAATGTGCTATTATACATGTCTCCCATAATGTTCTTTTAGTAGCTAACAGAGAAGGTAATATATATACTATAAATTTTGAAAATCAAAATGAGGATATCTGTTTAGCTGCTGTTCAAGATCAAACTATTCTATGGCATCGAAGGTTGGGGCATGTGCATATAGAATTGATTAACATGTTAGTTACAAAGAACCTTGTTAAAGGTTTACCAAAGCTAAAATATGAAAAGACAGGTATTTGTGATGCATGTCGATTAGGTAAAACAAGCAAGAAATTCTTTACCAAAGAAAATCGTATCAACTTCTTTACCTCTTCAATTACTGCATCTTGATTTATTTGGACCTGAGAGATATGCTAGTCTAGGAAATAATCATTATGCCTTTGTTATTGTTGATGATTTTTCAAGATTTATATGGGTTTTATTTTTGAAAACTAAAGATCAAGCTTTTGCAGAATTTGAAAAGCTTATAAAGAATATTGAAACAAAACACAACCTCAAGCTAATTGGTATACGGAGTGACCACGGTGGAGAATTTGGAAAAGACTTTATACCATATTGCGGTTGAGAAAGGTGTTACACATGAGTTTTACTGCACGAAGAACGCCTCAACAAAATGGTGTGTAGTGGAGCGTAAAAATCGTACTTTCTTGAAAGCTGCAAGAACTTTACTACATGAAAGTAAAGCGCTACAAAAGTTTTTAAGCGTAAGTCAAAAATCTTGCATGTTACATTTTAAATAGAGTATTAATTAGACCCATCCTAATGAAAACACCATATGAGTTGCTTAACAACAGGATTCCAAATATTAATTATTTTAAAGTGTTCGGTGCTAAATGTTTCATTCTAAACACTAATAGTAACCTTGGAAAATTTGATACAAAATCAACCGAATCTATTTTTCTTGGTTATTCGATGCAAAGTAAAGCTTACAGGGTGTATAATCTTGATAAATTTAAAGTTGAAGAATCTGTGCATGTTGTTTTTGATGAATCTAACCGTGTCCTATCAAAAGAAGAAAATGAAAGTTCTGCTGGAAAAGACATTCTGATTAGTAAACAGACAAACTCGATCTGAAATTTCTCGGTAAATCACGCATCGGAAGGAAAGTCGACGAACGTGGAAAGCAAACAAATGAAACTAGACAAACCGAGTCATATCCGCCTTGGTTGAAAACTCGGACATCAGAGACGCTTCTCAATCGACGACTTAACCCCGTCGCATTAGAAGAAGAATTAGATGAATCGGTTTGAAGCGAGAACTTGGCGTTGTAGAACTCGAACTCAAGATAAAATGACCGCAAAGAAGGCTTCCTATGCCATCTAGAACAGTGAGAAATCATCCACCAAATTTGATCATAGGTGATCCTGACATTTGGATGAACACAAGAAGGAAAGCAAGGAATTATTGTGCATTCTCCGCATTCCTTTCTCAAATAGAACCAAAGAGTGCCAAGGAAGCAATCCAAGATGAAAATTGGTCTATTGCCATGTAGGAAGAATTAAACCAATTCGAAAGGTGTCAGGTATGGGATCTTATCAAACCTCCTAAAAATATTTCTATAATTGGTACAAAAATTTTCAAAAATAAACTTGATGAAAATGGCATAATTACTAGGAATAAGGCTAGATTGGTAGCTCAAGGCTATAATCAACAAGAAGGTATAGATTATGAAGAAACTTTTGCCCTCATTGCTGCAAGGTTGGAAGCCATACAATTTTGTTAGCCTATGCATGCTTTAGACAATTTAAATTATATCAAATGGATGTAAAAAGTGCATTTTTAAATGGTTATTTAAATGAGGAAGTGTATGTCAAGCAACCTCCAGGATTTGAACATGAAAAATATCCACACCATGTGTTTAAATTGAAAAAGGCTTTGTATGGATTAAAACAAGCTCCAAGAGCTTGGTATGAAAGATTAAGTAAGTTTTTATTAGACAATGGTTTTAATCGTGGTAAAATTGATTCCACTCTTTTTACTAAAACCAAAAATAAGAACTTATTAATTGTTCAAATTTATGTGGATGATATCATATTTGGAGCTACTACTAACTCTTTGTGCGAGTGGTTTTCCCAATGTATGCATAATGAGTTTGATATGAGCCTTATGGGCGAATTAAATTATTTCTTGGGACTTCAAATCAAACAATCAAATGAAGGGATTCATATTCACCAATCCAAGTATGTCAAGGAACTATTGAAGAGATTTGGATTCGAAAATACCAAACCAAAGTCAACACCAATGAGTACTACTATCAAGCTTACTACAGATACTATAGGTAATGATGATGACGTGATAATGTATCAAGATATGATTGGTTGTTTACTATACTTAATCGCATCAAGACCGGATATTATGTATAGTGTATGCCTTTTGTATAGATTTCAAGCTCAACCGAAAATAATCTCATCTTATAAGCGGTAAAACGAATATTTAAATACTTGGCTGACACAATGAATTTAGGCTTATACTATCCTATATCTCAAAGTTTTGAACTAATTGGATACTCAGATGCAGATTATGTAGGGTGCCAAGTTGATAGAAAAAGTACAAGTGGTGCTTGTGAATTTTTAGGTCAAAGCCTTGTAGCTTGGCACATCAAGAAACAAACATCTGTTGCTTTGTCTACTACGGAAGGTGAATATTTGGCGGCAGGTAGTTGTTGCTCACAAATTCTGTGGATGATACAAACATTACATGACTTAAATGTTATTTGTGAAAATGTGCCTATTATGTGTGACAATACTAGTCTTATTGATATCTCTCTAAAATCATGTGCTTCTTCATTCTCGTACTAAGCATATTGAAGTGAGACATCATTTTTAAGAGATAATGTTGCTAAAGGATTAATAAAGTTAGTATTTGTCCCTCTTGAACATCAATTGGGTGACATTTTTACAAAACCTTTAAGTGAGAGAAACGTTTTTGTACTTTGAGAAGAGAACTTGGAATCTCTCATGCATGCTTAATTATCATATTTTTATGCCTTTATATATATATATATAAAATAATAATAATAATAATAATAAACAAAAAAAAAAAAATAAAATAATAATATATATATATATATATATATATATATCCTTCTTAATTAAAAATACAAATTCTATATATATATAAATTTTCTAGACATTTATTTTAACATATGTGCAATCCTTTATTATATGCTTAAATTTCATTATATGTTTAATCGCCATATATGCAACTATATATGTGACATATTATCTCTTAAATATATATATATATATATATATATATATATATATATATGATAAGGAAGGGCTATATTGGAAACTAGCCTAAATATTTTGAGCGTGAATTGGGTATATTAAAGGACTCTTACAGAGTTTTTCTCTCCCAGATGTGCAAATTTCTCTCTCCGTGTTTATCGACTTCTCTCTCTTCGTACTCCATCTCTCTCTTACACTCTAGGTTTTTTAAAGAGTTGTCCATGGCTAAAACCCATAAGCGGTCATCCGGTCCACACCGTGGGGAAGAGATTCCGAGCAAGCCGTCTATCCCACCTCACTCCTCACGTCGACGCTCTAATCGGATTCTCACACGCCGATCGACTGATTTGGGGGTTCAGTTAACACAATCTTTGAAGCATCGTTCAAAAGGAAAATCCACCGACCCCATCCTCATCCCCGATTCCTCCTCTTCGGACCATGTGATTTCCTCGCCTTCTCAAACACATGGTACTCCTTTAATTTTTACTTCCTCTCATTATGCTCTGCGATTTTAAGATATTATGCTCAATAAAACGATTGTGTTTGGGAAATCAGTTGATCATGCCCTATTCCAACAAATTGGGGTCACAGCTTTATTTGAAAAAATGAACCTCTCTGCTATGTTGAGTCCACCCAAATCTGTCTATCCCACTTTCATTAAACAATTTTTTGGGAATATGTCTGTTAACAATGATGTTATAAAAACTTTTGTGAAAAACAAAACACTGGTCTTTGATTCTACTGTTCTGGGCTCTATTCTTAATATTCCATGTTCTGGATTCTGTCCTTTCACCCTTAAGGGACCCATAGAATTTGAAAATTTAACCGTCCTTGAATAGTTACGAATTGTGAAAGAGTGTTCCTCGGCTGAATTTATTGGCTTACCCACTGTCGTGGAAACTACTCCCTTGAATAATGTCATTCATAAACTCATTCGTGCAAATTTGGTTCTTAGGAATGGGGGTCGTTCCAATATGACATATCAAGATTTAATTCTTTCTGCCTTAATACTCTTTGGAACAAAGTTTAATTTTGTGTTGTTTATGATTAAGCACATGGAGAGTTGTTTGACAAATAAAGCGAAATGTTTTTCTTATGGGGGTTTTCTTACCAAAATTCTTGCCCACTTTGGTATTTCGTTTGTCAATGAAGATGTCGTCAAAGTTTCTGATGTGATTGATAAATATATCCTGTCTCAATCCAAGTTGACTGTGAATTCTGCTGGAACATTATGTTGGGGAGTTGAGAAGGTTTCTCTTTCAACTCCACCATCTCCACACTCTTCTCCTATTCCTAATTCTCCCATACCAGATTCTACTGATCTTCCTCCTTCCAATGTTCAACTCTTTACTCTTTTTCAACTTGTCCAAGATATGGGCACTCGGTTTAACTCTACCCTTCAAACAGTCTCCACACATATTCAAGAGTTGAATAACAAGGTTGATTATGTCTCCGGATGGATGAAAGTCCTGGTTTCTCATCACAACGACTATGTGGTTAAAATCCAAGAATTCGACAAGAGACTGGATGATGTTCTCTATGAACTCCACACTTTTTTTGATCTTTGCTCCCGACTCCCATCTTTTGATAATGCCAATGGGGAAAGTATAAGGGACGAAGAAGAGATAAAAGACTAGTGGTTTTGGATAGTGGTTTTTGGATGTTTTGTATTTGGTTTTATATTAGACTATGCTACTAATGATGTTATTGGTTTATAACTAATTTGGGATATGATATCTATATGATGCACGGGCTTATCTATTTAGATATTATATATGTCACCCTTATTTGCTTTATGTTTCCCTATCTGTGATGGAAATCTCATATGCATAAATTTAGGGGGAGCTTAAATTTAGGGGGAGCATATGATTGGTAAAAGTAGTGCATAAATTGTCATCATCAAAAAGGGGGAGAATGTTAGTTTTTAATTATACGATATTTTGATTGATGACTAATTTAATTGTGCATAGTTCATTATGGGTTATTATATTAAATATGCATGGATTATGGGTTATAATATTATAATTGATATGCATGTGTTATGGGAATTGCATGAACTATTATTGCTGATTTCTTTCCGTTGGCAGTTGGAATATGATTTAAAATCAGTTCACATTTGAATTGATGTGTTTTAAGGAAGATTCGATTTGGTATGTTATTAAAGAATAGATTTTATGCTAGCCCAAATTGATTTGCCTATGTCATCAGAATATCTCCATCAGAGTATCTCGTGAGTGATTGATTTAGTTTAGGACGTTATCTCGCTTAGTGGTGTCCACATTAGTTAGCATTCTATTTTGAAAAGGAGCCTGACTTTAGCTATTGAGAAATATCCTTATTTGTCTCCTTTATTTATGCTTAACACGGTTGTTTTGTAGGCAGTCTTCTCTCTTTTATTTTCAGTGTTTCATATTCAAATAGCCGGTGAATATCCGCGTAATATCTTTCTTGAGATTCAAAGCTGCAGAAATTATGGGAAATGTCTAATGAATTCCGAGAAATATTAGCCATCACATGTCATAGTCGTTGCTCTTATTCGCTATATATATCTTCTCTTGGTGGTAAAAGATGGATGAACAACCAAAGAATCAAATTGAGAGAATACATCGAGCTTACAAATTGTTTTAGTCCAAATTTTATATTATTATATAGCATATTCTTTTGTCTTTGAAAATTTCTTTTCCTTGTAAACCAAAGTAAGTATAGTTTTTGCTTGAGATTTTCTGTTTTAAGTAGTCTGTTCATAGAAGGCTTCAAGGGTCTCAGAGGTGAGAAGAGGTGCAGTGGTGTACATGTTGCAGAGGTGCAAACCAGGGGCATAGGTGTCCAACATCAGTTTTGAGGCTTCTTTGTAATGAGGAGTTATTTGTGTATTGAGTTTTAAATAGTAATAAAAGAGTCTCCAATCCTAGTTGGGATTGGGCGTGGATAGCTCTACTAGATAGAGGATAGAAATTTGAACCACGTAAAAATCCTGGTGTTTTACGTTTCTGCACTTTTACTTTCTGTTGGCTTAAAGTTATGTGTTCTGTTTTATACCAGTTTATAAATTCACTAATCCAGACACCAAAATGCAGATACGTCTGAAGTTATGCGAATTGATCCCATGAGTGAATTTCACAAAAGTTGTCACCGTCTATCACTTTAAGTATAAACACCTATTCACCCCCCTCTAGGTGTGCGTATTTACTGAATTACATTTGGTATCAAAGCAAGGCTCTACTAATATTGATCGTTGCAGGTCGTAGGGAAAGATCCTATGACACACCTAAACTTTCAAGAAGGTCAATCAACAAGTAGGCCACCACTGTTGCTCGGAAGTGAAAACTTCAACTTTAAATTCGTGATAACGCTTGGGCCAGGATCTGGAATTGTTAGATTCAGGTCGTCTCCATCGGTCTCTGCATATGGGTGCTCCCCCACTACTACAATGGCATAAGAGAATTCGTTGGACTTGACAAAGCCACTGTCCGGATTCTCTTGATACACAACTTCAGTCTCTGAATCAACTGTTATTTTTACGTTATTGAGGATTATGGTACTGGTACCTGTACATGAAAAGGTTGTTTAGCTATCTCAATCGATAGAAAATACAAGAAGACCATCACAATAGCAACTTGTAATACATAGGATTTTTGTTCTAGCAGAGTCCCACAAAAACAGAAGTAGAAAATAAAATAGTACATGTTCTACTTCATAATATCATTGTCATGTTCAACAGTTATCAAGCTGTGTGTCTGAAATTAATGTAGAAGAACCAAAAGCATACAGTCAAGAGGTGATGGTAGTAAATTTACCGATTGTGATATTGCCACCAAGTCCCTGCCATTCTATTGTAAACCCGCCACTCTGATATCCAATATTGTCGGCATGACTTCCTGCCACAAGTATTTTTAGTACCTTTTTAGGAAGGGGAAGCAAAGGCTCGTTTGCAGATTTGCCATTCTTCAGCAGCACAAGAGATTTTCTTACAGCTTCCCTTGCAAGCTCTCTATGCTCCTGTACAATTTACAGTTTCATAAGCAGAGGAAATTGTCTTACCATCTGGTGAAAAGATGGTCGGAAAGTCCTACAATTCAGCAACTACAAGACTGACCTTACTTCCTAAGTACTTGGCCATGCTAAAATCAGCCAAGGGGGTCTCAAATAGACCCACCACAAACTTTACCCATAAAATTCTCTTCACTGCATCATTAATGCGGCTCATGGGGATAAATTTATTCTTCACCAGGAAGGATAGACCACCAATGAATTCTGTATAATTATGTGGTACGTACCATGACCTGCAATGTGCCCATGAAAACTAGATGAACATTCAAGTTAGAGATGACCCAAATTAGATAGTTAAAAGCTTCAGATTTATACTAAAAAAATTCTTTTGTAAATTGATTGCTTTAGCGAATTAATTCTTAATATTTAAAATAGAGAAACTGACCATGTCAATGCCAGCGTTAATTGTGGTCTCGATGGAGTATGTGTAATTTGCATGAGGTGGAGAAGTCATCTTGTCAAGACCTTTATCATCTGAAATGACAAATCCCTGGAGTAGTTAAATCACTAAGATTAAAAACTTGAAATTAGATTCAATGCTACATTTCAGTATGAAAAGAACACAAAAAACCAAGCCGAGCCTTATTGCACAACTGGATTTACTTTTGAAGTTCAGAGTGTTTTTAAGATAGCCGGTAATACGATCACGATTGGCATGCATCTTTACTCCATTCCAACTTGAAAATGAGACCATTACAGTTGCCACACCCTTGATAATTGAATCCTTGTAGGCCGGCATATGGATGCTGAGAAATTCGTCCCAGCTTATCAAAGTATATATTGCCCTCATTAATGCCTTTGGTGGTTCCACCATCGCCCCCATAGTGCTTTGCACATGCCGCAACTTCATCCCTATACAAGACTGAGTAATATAATTGAGGAGATTCAGAGGTAATGGTAGATCCAATGGATCAAAAGAAACATTAGTTAGTTAGAAGACTCTTACCTACCCCACGCATCCTAATATATAGTACTCATGTTTCTTTCCTTTTGTTAAATGCTGGCAAACAAGACAGTTTCTTCTTAATACTGTTCCAATATATGAGTCACAATATACACACGCCGACTGACCGACATATATATACACTTCAGACTTTAACTATTTAATTAACGGATTGAAAAACAGGAATGACATTTATATACTGAGGAAGGTGCAAGTCATCACATATGGGGTTTTTAACAAGCAATGAGGTTAAAGATCCAAGAAAATATAAATGAAGTAATCCTTACTTTCCATAAACAAAGGGAACATCAGAATTAATTAGAAGGAGTGTTTCCCTGTAATCCTGGTATGACCTCAGTCATTACTCCAACTATGTGGGGATCTTCACGAAAGCTTTCATAACAGCAACCCCATCTTGGATCTCTACAAACCTGTCATACAGTTAACACCATAAGGAATAAATATTAAAACTCACAGCAGCTTTTGAGTTCTGCATGCAGTATGTTTCTTTCGGAAATTTATTACCGCAATATATTCAAGGTGCAAAAGTATAAGGAATTTCTGTGGCTACTTCATTCACCTTGTTGACCCAGGACTCCGGGGATGCCTGTTTAGCCGGAACACTCCTAGCTTTACCTACCACGTACGCTTCCGCCAAGACCAGAAATACATTCATGTATTCATTCAAAGCAAATTAAATACTATATATTACCTCTAAAAGGCAAAAATACGGATATAAAAAAATTCTTCATGACCATGCCACACTTTCTTCAACCTGCGTCATTTGGCATATTTTTTCCTCCAAGGTCATCCGGTTCAACAGGTCCTTAATTCGAACACTAATTGGCTGGTTAATATTTAATGTTCTCTGCTTGTGCAATGGCAGCCCAACAAGAACGAACCAGGATCCCTGGCTACAATATATACACATGTTCTTGCCATTTTCTTTCCCATAGGTTGCCTCAGAGAGAAAAATTGGTAAGATGTTACCATAAAACACTCCGGTCCAACTTCAATCACAGATTTTTTACTTTTGACGGAAAGTTGTATGTGCATGCCACGTGAGAGAGAGAGAGAGAGAGAGAAAATTGACATGTCACTTATTTGTTTATGTGGCTTGAAAACGTGAAAAAAGTTATAGTAATTTTTTTTATATTATGATTACAATTTATTAAAATAATTTTCTTAACTTTAACTATACTTACTTAAACCTTTTTTGATTTTATTTATAGTTAAATTTGTTGGATATATATTGAGCAAAAAATGAAAAGAGGCAATATTGGAAGAATATTTTGATATATTAAAATCTGTTTATATTTTTTTTTGAGTGCACTTAAAAAAAAATATACAAGCTAAATAAATTACTTAAAACAAGCTTTTATATATAAAAAAAAATTATATTTAAGTAATTATAAAATAAAGGCGTTAATAATATTCCCCAAAATAAATGCTCAGTTTTAACTTAATGTTCATGCATGTTATTCATCTTTGTTCATTCTCAATAACTTAATAACAGAGAATCTGCTCCAATTTACACAAATTTTTCTCTTTCAAATCCTAATTAGCAGAAATTGAATTCAAAATTCAATTTGCAATAAAAACTCAATTAAAATCTATTTGTAAAACCAAAACTAATAACCAATATATAGAATATATATATTCTCAGCACAATCCCCTCAAATCACTATCTCAAATTCACAAAATTAATTGATTTTTTTTTGTGATTGATAGAAGTAAAATCGATTAACACTTCACTATTTCATTGCCATTATATATACTTAAGAAATGTCCATCAACATTAGAGATTCTCCTTCCAAAGATAGTTAAAAATATTGATTGTATTTGTATGATAGCAACAGACTCATTTCCTCTCTCTCTCTGTCTCATCTCCTTCCTTTGAACCCTATTCTTTATAGATCCATTCATAATCAAAATAAATAAATAAAGAGCATCATTATTTTTGCACTTTTGTCGTATGAGACTAAAGATTTTATTAAAAATTGTAGACATTGAAACGAATTTTGAAGAGATTTTTTACGTACGTGGGTGTCTTGGTGTAGAAAGATTTTTTAAGGTATAGTTCTATTAGAAAAGCAAAAAAATTGTAGTTTAATTTCACAAGTTGTTTAAGTTAAATAAAATGGGTTAACTTAATAAAATGTGACTACCTAAATTTAATTTATCTAACCCAATTTCTCTCTCCTTGTCAACACGCCACATGGTGCACATAGATCTACCGTTAAATTTTAACAAAATAGACAATTTTAAAAATTTTGTAATTAATTACTAGTTTAATGAGTTGACTAGAAAAAAAATTAATTAGTTCAGTGATGTAAATAAAAATTGGTGTTCAGTTCAGTAGACAAAAATATATGAGTTCTTCTATGCGGACATAATAATTAGACATGGATATTGGACATGAGTGTTTTATAATTTCAACTATTTATATTTTTACCTCTCGTTGGAGGTCAAATTACAAATAGGTAAAATTATAAAATACTCACATCCAATTATCATGTCCGCATAAAATTTTTCAAAATATATTTAACCCAAGATTTTATACAGTCAAAAAATGATAATCAAACTGAGTCGTATAAAATTATTCAGGAAAAAAAAAACTTGGAAATCAAATCACAAAAAGAGGGTATAAAGAAGGAAAACCATGATTGAACAAAAATTAACGAGCTCATAAATTGTACCCTTTTATTTTAGATAAGTACTCTTAAAGGTGAAACATTCCAAGACAATTTAATCTAACAAATGGGTATAACAGAATTAAACTTTCCAAAATTGAGTTACAGGAATGGAACATGAGAGATTAACATGGTCACCAACTCATCATTACCAACGGTCAAAACAAAATTGCAAAGTTATATAGTTAATATTGCAAAGTTTATTTAATATTAAAATTACAAAGTTTATTCAATATTAATAAGTTGATTGATTAAATTTTAATATTAATATTAATATACTAGTTAATTTACTTAATGGTGGTGTTTGATTGCATCTTAACCGTCCACCTTAATGACTCTTAAGAGCCCACATATTTGTATTAAGAGATTCTCTGAATAGTTAAGATATAAATGAGTCTAAACTATCTTGAGGCTCTCTTAATACAAAAATATGGACCGTTAAAATGCATTAAGAGGTGAGATATTAAGATGCATTAAGATACATTAATCAAACACCATAGTTGATTAAATTTTAATATTATTATATTTGTTAGTTTATTTAATATTAATAAGTTTGTTGATTATATTTTAATATGAGTAATGTTACACTTACAAAGAGTTTAAAAAAATTAACTTACAAAATGATGTGTCATAGTATAATTGGTGAGTAAAAATTGTTACAAAAAGAAGATACTAAATGATGTGTATAGCTTTGATTGGTTAACGTTATTTTTTGTAAAACTCTTTATAAGTGTGGCAATACTCTTAAGTTAGTTTATTTAATATTAATAAGTTAGTTGATTACATTTTATATTAATATGTTAATTAGTTTATTTAGTACTATTAAGTTAGTTGATTACATTTTAATATTAGCATATTAGTTAGTTTATTTAATATTAATAAATTAGTTGATTATATTTTAATATTAACATACTAGTTAATTTATTTAATATTAATAAGTTAGTTGATTAAATTTTAATATTAATATACTAATTAGTTTATATAACATTAATAAGTTAATTGTCTAAAATTTTATTAATACTTAATACTTTACAAACATAATTATATAAATAATTAAATATAATGATAAGTACACATTGACCAACACAGCACCTGTGCTTTCCATGCATATTAGCACTAGTGTAAGGCTATAACTAAGGCATAATCTCAGTAACTAGTAAGGCTATAACTGCTCTGAGCCCGTATTCGGGTTTGGATACGGTTATTAAAATATTAGTATTCGGTTAATTGAATAGATTTTACATATCAAAAGTTTTTTTTGCTCTCTTTTCTGGTGCACACATGAATTGATCTGTCTATAATGTCCAAAGAACCTATATAAAGATTATCTTTCCATGCACACGTGAACTATTAATGCTCTAAATTAGGCTTTTTTGTTTAATTATTAAATTGGGTGATAGACTAGTAGTTTTTGTCTTCCTTTGATTGCATGGGGTGTGATGCTGACATCGTATTTGAAAGAAGGGTTGGTGTTCTGAGGAATAAAGGTAGAATTGGTGTATATAGTTTACTTGTAGATGAATGTGCTAGTTCTTAAAACATAAGGTGAAATTGTTATTGAAGTTTCACTAATATGTTGCATTGCAACTAGCTAGTCATGGTAAGATTAATAGAGCAGTCCATTTGAACCAGGTGCTTTTTGTGCTCCAATCTTAATTGTTGTGTTGTTGCTTTTGGAACTTTATTTCGGTAGTAATCGATATAACCGAATAGGAATAGGAAAATTGATAATTCGATATTCGGTAATTCGGTTTGTTATCTGAATAATAAAATTATGAATATTTCAGTATTAGATTATATCAGAATAAGTTATTCGGCTCTGATATAACCGAAATGCTCAGCCCTACATGCAATGCATTGGTATATTTATTATTTAAAAGTGTTTTGATTAAAAAAAAGGAGTTGCCTAGACCTAATTCGCAGACTTCAACAGATCACATATTTAATGGTCAAGTCTGGCCTAACCTAACTTGACAGACGTAAAGTCAAAGCTTGACCTGATCTGGTCTGTGACGGTAGCGCCCCCCAAATTCGGGCATACACTGTTGGGTTTGTAATATTCAAGAACGCAATCAAATTGCATAAAAGTGCGGAAACGTGTAAAAAATCAGAGTTTAAAAATTTTACAAACCATATACTCGGATCACCCTTTATGCATAATTATTAATTAAACGAAAAGATAAAGAATAAAATCATACCCTTGAAGATCGAGCTTCCTCGTGTATGAAGTTCACCTCCAAATCCTTTCGCGTTCAACTTGAATCCACCGGGTTTGTTCCTTCCTTTGATCAACGTTAGCCACCCATATGTTTGGCCTCAGAGGTGATCCACCAAGGAAAATAAAGATTCAAGAAGAAGGGGAATTGGCTCAACCCTAGTTTTCTATCTCTATAGAAAAGGCGTACTCTCCCACAAATTGAAATTATTACGTACATCTGATATCTGATATAAGACTCCTCTTATAAAGATATCAGGTAACCCTATTTAATAAAAATAAGGTATTATTTAATTAAACTCTTTTAATTAAATGGGCTCCCTAATCTTATTAGGGATAATTAATTAAACTCCTTTAACTAATTTTCCCTCCTAATCCTATTAGGAATAAATGAGAGTACTTATATTAAATTAATTCCTAAACTCTTTTAGAAATTAAAATAATAATAATTGTAATAATATTAATAAGACTCCTCTTATTAATTTATATTTAATATTTCTAAAATATTAAATAATAAATATTAAGCTATTTAATTTATTCTATCACCATAGATTAAATTAAATATACTTAACATATTATTACGATTATGCCATTAACTTCTTAAATAATTATTCTTCCTTTTATGGTGTGACCCTTTAGGTTCTCCATATTAAACCGGTTGTGAATAAATCAATTAGAACAATTCTAATCTTATTTAAATAAATTAATTAAACAATTAATTTATTTAAATAAATAATATTTATTCTACAATAGGGATAAGCCTCCCTAGCGATCAACGACTTTCCAGATAATATAGATTTCAACATTAATCATAAAAAGAACCTTTGAGTAAATAGTTACCATACAATTCAATCCTTCCACCATACAATGTCCCAATTAAATATAAGGCATGGAATTCTTTGTCACAAGTCTTATTTTATTTAATTATATGTATTTCGATCCTTAAATGCACAACTCAAATAATGCAAATTAGAAACTCCTTTCTAATTTTATTCGCCTTAACCCAAGGACTCTTTGGGTTGTCATTTATCGAATCACATAGACATTTCTCTTCTTTTATTAAAGTGGTAGATTCTTTATTGATCATACATTATCTCCATGTATAACTTATTATACCCAAGCATACCTTTGATATACCCTAAGGGTCTTAAGGAATAAGTCAAAGTATAACTCATCATACACAAGATACTATGATGATCTCAAGTCCAAGGATTACTTAGACTTACTATCACTACATGAATTCCTATTGACGAGCAAGTAAAACTCCATTAGGTATTCCTTTGCGAGCCACGTTCAATTGACTTATTCTCTAATAAGCACCTACATACTTGCTTTAGTGTCTCACACAAATGATCATGAGATCAATCATCCTCATCCAATGAAAGCAAGCAACGACGTATGTACCCGATCTATCCGGATTCACTAATCCCCAATTTAGTAATCCAATGATTGGGAACTATTTTAGTTTTAAGCTTTCTAAGAATTTAGATCTCATTAGAATGATCATCATCATTATTCTAAAAGCATTGCTTAAAACTATGGGATTATCACATATTATAAAACAGTATCATGTAGATAATTAAAAGCCTTTAATAAATTAATACTTTTTATTAATAAATGAATAAGATTGTTACAAAGTATATGCTTTATCATTAAACATGATTGGCTTGTGTGCATACTACTTTCAATCTCCCACTTGCACTAAAGCCAATCGTCATTGTATCTTATACTCTTCTTCTCTAAGTGACGATTATCCTGCTGTTGGATAAGCTTTAGTTAATGGATATGTAATGTTGTTCTTGAGAGTCCACTATCTCTATAGTGATTTCCCATCTTTCAATGATTCTAATAATCAAATGAAAGTGCCACAACACACATGTTTAGATCTAAGATGAGACTTAGAACTATTCCTAGTTCTCAGAATGAACTTTTAATCTAAACAATCAACTTGCAACTTCATTTATAGCTATATACATTGTCTTTTCACTAAACCAAAGAACTCTTTCATTGCTTTGGAACCTTTCCAATTCAATCGCACCTTTGCTCAAGATAACGCTTTTACCTTAAAGTGGATTTTTCTATCATCTTGATGCATCGAAAAACTTGAGTCTCATTAAGCCCTCTAGTTTTAATTTAGACCCACCATGAATATGATCACATCCTTGAGTGCGGTTAAGCACTTTAAGATGTTTTTCACCGACTCATAGTGAACTTCTCCATAATATGACCGATCAACATCGTCCTCGTACATTTCATTGCATGCATGATTTGTTACTCATGCGACCTCTCTTTTTTCGTGCAGTCCGGGACTATTAAGAGATTCACTCCATGGCTCATCAACATGAAACATCTCTTGGAGCTTGCCATGCTAAACGACTTTAGCATCAAATGAATATACGTTTCTTGGGTTAAGTCGAGGATCCTTTTAAATCTATCTATATAGATTTGTATCCCCAATTATGATACTCTTCCCAAATCATTCATGGAGTAATGTTTAGATAACTTTATCTTTACTGATTGTAGCATTGGTATGTTATTCCTCATCCGTAGTATATCAACATATAATACTAGAAATTTCACGATGCTCCCACTGACCCTTTTGTACACACTATGTTCATTCTTATTTTTGATAAAATCAAACTCTTTTGATTGCCTCATCAAAACGAATGTTCCATATTTGAGAAACTTGCTTGATCCATTTCTCCGAGTGTTCATAACACTTACCTCATCGTATGTAATCGGATCATCATCTTCTATGATGTGTACCTCATCATCATCATCCATGATGAATCCATACCTCCTAGGTATCTTCTTGCACTATTCCGCATTTACTGATTCTGTTGTGGTACAATAGGTCTATCTATAGGTTCCTCTTATTTGACTTATAGTGTTTTGTGGTTCTTGAACTCTTCAAGATCTATTATCCTCCCACTAGCCCCTTTTAATGATAAACACCTTTATCTTAGAAGGCTGCGTGTTTCGTAACAAACACCTTTTGCTAAGTAGAATTATAGAACATATACCCTAAACTTACTTTAGGATGTCCCACAAATCTGTACATGTCAAATCTTGTCCCAAGCTTATCCTTTGAAACCTTTTCACATAAGTTGGACAACCCCTTATCTTAACATACTTAAGATTAGGAATCCTCCATGTCCATAACTTTTATGGAGTCTTGGGGCCGGATTTTGAGGTTACCTTTCGTAGATATGCAGCCATTTCTAGGACATGATCCTAGAAGGATACTGGAATGTCGGTAAAATCATTATGGACCGTACCATCTTCAACAAGGTATCATTTTTCCTTTCAGATACATCAATCAATTATTACGTATCATGAGGTGTCCATTATGACAAAACCATTTGAGATGATCTAAAAACTTATTTCACAAGTATTTATTTCTTGATCTAATCAAAGAATCTTAATACATTGTCAATTTGTTTCACTTCTGAATTCTTTGAACCTTTCAAATAATTCATACTTATATTTCAGCAAATACACACATTCAACTCTTTGAATGATCATCTCCTTTTCTTATACTAATTTGTTCAATATGCAAAATTATTTTCATGTAAGTCAAGTATACAAAATTTATTAAGTAATATTCCATTCTATACAAAAACATTATTATTATAAATAGAACAACAATTGTTCTTAATTATAATACCAAAGATTTCATTGTCCAACAATAAAATGGAAATAATATTTTAACAAGAACCGGAATACAATAACAACTTATTGACTTAATAGATTTGCTAGTAGGCATTGCTAAACTATAAGTTTCTATGGCTAATGTAGCAACCTTTGTTACATTTCCGCATATGGATTACTTATATTTGTTTAGCTTTCTACTGCTTGGTCCTTCATAAATCTATATTTATGATAACCAAAGTCGGTATCCAATACCCAAGTAGAACCTCGACTTAAAGAAAAATTTATTTCAATCATGAACAAAAATCAGATTATGAACAAAACTTCACTAAGCTTCTTTGGTTAGCCTCTGCAAGATGTTTCTCGCAGCTTTCTTTCCGGTGTCCGTGCTTATTGTAGTGGAAGCAAACTCCTTTGCTATTTAGACGCTTTTGTTCTTATTATCCTTTGTTTACGCCTTTACATTTACCTTCTTTGAATCGTTCTTCTTTTAGGAAGATCCTTTGGCCCCTACTAGTAAGACATGGTCTTTCTTGGTTGGAAAGTGACTCTCAACATTTTTCAACATGTTAAGCAAATCAAAAAGTCGATATCTAGCTTGTTCATATGAAAATTCACAACAATTGTGAAAGGAGTCCGGAGTGAGGCAAGATCAAATCTTGGCTCAACTCTCCATCCATGACAAAACCTGTTGTCCTAATTGATCAATCAAATTGATTATGTTAAGAACTTTTTATGCATCTTATAGTGTCATTGGCCATTTTAGATCGGAAGAGCTCCTTAGATATCTCGATATCTATCGGTCCTACTTTCCTCACCATCAACTACTTGATGTGCGGGAATATAGTAGGAGCATCCATAGTTTCATCTTGTGCGAAGCTCATTACTCATAGATCTTGAGCATGATGCATTGAGCCAATCAGTGCATCATCTTGCCACTTTCTAAAAGTAGCAATGTCTTCCTCGGAGGCATTATCTCGCAACCATTCAGAGGATAGGCGTGACATGACATAAGATAGCTTTTCACCATGAGAACTATTCTCAAATTCCTTAACCAATCCGTTTAATACGGTCCGGGTTAAATAACATCTAATATGCTTCGCAGTGATAGTAATTTAGACATTGTAAAATTACAGAAACGAATTTGTAATTAACAACATTTTAACATACATTCTTTTATTAATTACCAAAATAATTTAGGTCTTGTTTTAAATTGGTATCTCCTACTATTTTCTTCAAACTATATTACCTCACTTATATAGTTCGGCAAAAATCTAATTAAAGATTTGCTTGAGTGAGAATAAGGATCCCATTTCAAATGTATATAGCCTTGTGGTGACACAACAAACTATATATAAATAAATAGGTAGACAACTTTTGTCAATTACATCAACTATGCAACTCTTTTTCTTTTGCCTCTTAGATTATTTTGATCAAGTGGTGGCACATCCGAATCAAAATTATCCAAGTTAAGTCCGACCTAGCACTCCATATATTCAAAAAAGAAAAATAGCATCCTTGTGGTGACACAACAAAACAATATTGTTCAATTTTCTTTATAATCATCAAATGTGATAAATTAACATCTTAAATACTTAATACTTGCCTTGTGGTGACACAACAAACTCATATTAAATATTTAATACTCTATTAATTTTATCATGCTTGAAATGCGACGTTCGATATTCCAAATATCTTTGAACGCTTAGGACTTAATATAAAAATTGAGGGGTTTGTTATTAATTTGTCTCATCTTGTTTAATGGCATTATTTATATATATATATATAAAATACGCGTCATATTAATGAACATGCGACATGTTTACATAATATATAATATATATAGTATAAGCATGCACATATAGAATACTATATTCTACTCTTGATTGATTAAGGACTTTTATTCTAGTTTGGTTCACTAGAGCCACCAAGTGAACCAAAAGGTCAAACCCTAGGGGTGCAAGAAATAATATTTAAATATAACTATTACATTTAAACCTGGGCTCCATTACAAATGGGTCTTCACGCTTGGCCTTTGCTTTCTTGATCTCTAATTCTTCAAAATTAATTCTAACTATTCCTATTACATAATTATTTAAAATAAATAAAAACCTTGATCGTTGATCAAATGTTTGGGGAAGTATCATAGGAGGGAGATAGAATTTACATTCGGAAAAATAGAGAAGGCGAAGTACGCAGAATCCCCATTTAATAAAACTCATACATTCATGCATCCAACTAAAATAAAATCCAATCATATTGGTTAATAGTCCATAATCAATCCCATTTATTATCATACACATCATTATATGCATCAATAAATAACATTCATCTTATGAATAATAAACATTTAATATATATATTGATATTATTTAATGGGCAAATTTAGTTAGTATAAAATCTAATTTTGAATTAAAATAAACTCCTTTATTTCAATCCAAATTTAAATCAAAATAAAACTATTTTATTTTAATTTATCCAATTTTGAATAAAATAAACTATTTTATTTTAATCAAAATCTTTAATCAAAATAAACTCCTTTATTTTAATTAATTATGGAATCCAATTCCATGTAATAAAAAAAATTTATTAAAGGAAACACGAATTTTCTTTCCCTATTCACAAATAAACTCCTTTATTTTGAATAATATGAAATCTTATTTCATATTTAAATAAACTCCTTTATTTAAGGAAATTAGGATTCTCTTTCCTATTCACAAATAAACTCCTTTATTTTGAATAATATAAAATCTTATTTTATATCTAAATAAACTCCTTTATTTAAGGAAATATGAAATCCAATTTCAACTCCAACTAGTTATCATGGAATCCAATTCCAACTCTAATTAGTTAGCATGAAATCTAATTTTAAAATTAAAATAAACCTTTTTATTTTAAGATTAAAATAAACTTTTTATTTTAATATTAAAATAAACTTTATTTTAATTATAAAATAATTAAGGATAATATATATATATATATATATATTAACCGTTAATATATATATATATATAAATATCCTTACCGAATTAGCAGCATTTCTTTCAAATTCAATTAGTTAGCAAATTATTTGTAACTTTAAATCATGAAGCACGTGGGCTACCATTATTGATTTCCGTGAATTGTTGCCTTGATTTCCGTGCGCTGGGTGGCTGGTGGCTACTGATTTCTTTATATTCTTGCACGGAATTAGTTATAATATATATAATATATCAATTGCAAAAATACCACGGAATTGACACCACAGTACAGGATTTACCATTATACCAATCCATGCAAGAAGAAAAAAAAAACGTGTATCCCTTGAAAGTGGTTAAGCCACGTGATACGGTATGAGAAAAAAAATAATTCGGTTTCGCGATTTTTTTTTTTTTTATATTTATACAATAAAATTATGCCCAATTAAATTGTTCTAAACACATATCAATATACATATCAAATTAAAATAATTAATAATTTACATAAAGGTTTGGCTCGATGCCAATCATTAGGTTTGTAATATTCAAGAACTTGATCAAATTGCATAAAAGTGCTAAACGTGTAAAAATCGAGTTTAAAATTTTACAAACCATATACCCGGATCACCCTTTATGCATAATTATTAATTAAACGAAAAAGATAAAGAATAAAATCATACCCTTGAAGATCGAGCTTCCTCCAGTACAAGTTCACCTCCAAATCCTTTCGCGTTCAACTTGAATCCACCGGGTTTGGTTCCTTCCTTCGATCAACGTTAGCCACCCATATGTTTGGCCTCTGGGGTGATCCACCAAGGAAAAATAAAGATTCAAGAAGAAGGTATTGGCTCAACCCTAGTTTTCTATCTCTATAGAAAAAGCGTCTTCTCTCACAAAAATCGAAATTATTACGTACATCCGATATCCGATATAAGACTCCTCTTATAAAGATATCGGTAACCTTATTTAATAAAATAAGGTATTATTTAATTAAACTCTTTTAATTAAATGGGCTCCTTAATCTTATTAGGGATAATTAATTAAACTCCTTTAACTAATTTTCCTCCTAATCCTATTAGGAATAAATGAGAATCTTATATTAAATTAATTCCTAAACTCTTTTAGAAATTAAAATAATAATAATTGTAATAATATTAATAAGACTCCTCTTATTAATTTATATTTAATATTTCTAAAATATTAAATAATAAATATTAAGCTATTTAATTTATTCTATCACTATAGATTAAATTAAATATACTTAACATATTATTACGATTATGCCATTAACTTCTTAAATAATTATTCTTCCTTTTATGGTGTGACCCTTTAGGTTCTCCATATTAAACCTAGGTTGTGAATAAATCAATTAGAATCAATTCTAATCTTATTTAAATAAATTAATTAAACAATTAATTTATTTAAATAAATAATATTTATTCTACAATAGGGATAAGCCTTCCTAGCGATCAACGACTTTCCGGATAATATAGATTTCAACATTAATCATAAAAGAACCTTTGAGTAAATAGTTACCATACAATTCAATCCTTCCACCATACTAATGTCCCCAATTAAATATAAGACATGGAATTACTTCACTAAAGTCTTATTTTATTTAATTATATGTATTTCGATCCTTAAATGCACAACTCCAAATAATGCAAATTAGAAACTCCATTCTAATTTTATTACGCTTTGGCCAAGGACTACTTTGGGTTGTCATTTATCGAATCACATAGGACATTTCTCTTCTTTATTAGAAGTGGTAGATTCTTTATCGATCATACATTATCTCCATATACAACTTATTATACCCAAGCATACCTTTGATATACCCTAAGGGTCTTAAGGAATAAGTCAAAGTATAACTCATCATACACAATACTATGATGATCTCAAGTCCAAGATTACTTGTCTTACTATCACTACATGAATTCCTATCGACAGTGATAAAACTCCATTAGGTATTCCTTCACGAGCCACGTTCGATGAACTTATTCTCTAATAAGCACCTACATACTTGCTTTAGTGTCTCCACACAAATGATCATGAGATCAATCATCCTCATCCAATGAAGCAAGACAACGTATGTACCAATCTATCCGGATTCACTAATCCCCAATTTAGTAATCCAATGATTGGGAACTATTTTAGTTTTAAGCTTTCTAAGAATTTAGATCTCATTAGAATGATCATCATCATTATTCTAAAAGCATTGCTTAAAACTATGGGTTTATCACATATTATAAAACAGTATCATGTAGATAATTAAAAGCCTTTAATAAATTAATACTTTTTATTAATAAATGAATAATATTGTTACAAAGTATATGCTTTATCATCAAACATGATTGGCTTGTGTGCATACTTCTTTCATACACAACTCAATTTGATCAGTCACCAAAATACAAACAACATATATAAATTCTTCTATATTTTTATTATTACAATACAATGTATAGCTAGTACGACAATACACACACTAAATACTCACTAAAATTATTGTCAAACTATTTTACAATATTAACATATATTGGAGAGAAAAAAGTTCCCTTTCATGTGGCAACATGCAATTACATCATTTACTTCCAGCTGAGCATATATAAATGTTTCATATAAAAGATCATATATATATATATATATATATATATATATATATATATATATATATATATATATTTTTAATTTTTTTCGCTAGTATGACCTACCTAAGTTTATTTGGTATTTTATCAGTCGGTCAAAGTATAGGGATAATATGTTATATGTTAATTAACTTTTGTTTTGTGGCAGTATCTAAAAATGACATCCGAGAATGTTGAGAATAGCAATGGAGCACAAGAGACTGTTGAGTCTCCACAAATCAATAATCAGGATAATGTGCATCAGGAAGGCGAAAATCCTCATGCAAACAACAACACGGGCCAAATGATAAATGATGGATTGTTCAGAGGCTTTATGCAATTCATGCAACATCAGGCGAGAGCGGTTCCTGTCCGAAATGTAGGTGAAAATACTGGAAACTCTCGGACGGTCACTGCTAACTATTTCGTCTGGTTCTAACTCAGTAATGTGGTTCGGGTCTTCCACATATTTACGCTTTGCATAGTGTCTGCATAGTGTTTGCATAGTAAAATTTTTTATAAAGTTATTCGTTTTATTAGATTATAAATAGAATATATTTTATTTTATTTAAAAGATTTTGCTTTAAATATGGACCGTCGATTAAAGTAAATCAATCTGGACCGTTCATGAGTTAATTCTTATCGCATCCATTTTTCTATAAATAAAGCTCATTCCTTCATTATTTTCTTACGAATTCACCTAAACTCTGAGAGATAAACTATAGAGAGAAAGAAAAAATTATTCTGCTACTTCACTACTTATATATCCAATCTTTTCTTCTTAAGGTAGGAATATTATTTGTTGTACTTTAGTAAAGGGTGTTATTCTTTTTGTATTCATGAAGAGAACTTATGTTGTTCCATTCTTTATTATTACTGTTGGAATAACTTTGTGTATCTGTGGCTACCTTATACTTGGTGACCTTGTGAGACCCCAGATTTTATCAATAAAGATTTAAATTTAGTCGAAATAATTTTAATATTATAGTGTGAATTTGAGATAATATTATAGTTGTGGGTAGTATTTATAAATTTTGCAAAGTATGCAAGTGGTTATATTATATTTGATTGGTGGGGAATATTCGGTTTAGCGGGGAATATTAAATAAATACTCAATCATTGGTGGACCCCACAAATGAAATTATTATCGGATTGAGAAAACCACAAAAATATTTTATTGAAATAACGGCGGAAGTTTCTACCGTAGTTCTTTGTTGAACTACTTTCGGTAGTAAAGTAATGCGATGTCACGTGTGGTTGCATAATAGCACCACGGTATTGATTATTGATCTTTATGTGAAGAAGTCACTCAGTTTGATTCCATTATTGTCGATTAATAATATGAATTATTATAGCGATAATGATGTTTTGTTTTATTCAGTATTATTAACGTAATAAAATGTAAAACATCTTTTATATAAAATAGAATACTTTATTAAAGTTATTACTATAAATAGAATATATTATATTTTATTATGCATAGTGTTGCGTAGTGTTTTTTGCGTAGTGTTTTGCATAGTATTGCATAGTGTTTGCATATAGTAAAATGTTTTTTATATAAATAGAATATATTATATTTTATTTAAAAGATTTTTCTTTAAATATGGACCGTCGATTAAAGTAAATCAATCTGACCGTTCATGGATTAATTCTTATGTATTCCATTTTCCTATAAATAGAAGCTCATTCCTTCATTATTTTCTTACGAATTCATTGAAACTCTGTAGAGAGAAATTATAGAGAAGCTATAGAGAAAATTATAGAAAAGAAGAGTATTATTCTGCTTCACTACTTCTATATTCAGGTTGTTTTACGGTAAGGGTGTTATTCTTTCTTCTTGAAGAGAACTTACATTATTCCATTCACTTTATTATTATTTGGAATAACTTTTGTAAAAGTGACATACCCTATACATAATCAGATATATGCGGATATCCTATACTTGGTGAAATCCTTATGTTATTCCATTCTTATTTATTACATTGGAATAACTTTTGTATCTGTGATTTACCTATACTTGGTGACATTATTCTATTATTACATTGGAACATCCTCATGCATGTGTTTTGTACCGGACACAGTTCCGTTTTATTATTCTGTTGGAACATCACATGCATGTGTTTTACACCGACTGGTTCCGTCTTTATCATTCATTGGAATATCCTATCTCGTGTGTTTTACACCGGATCCAGTTCCATCTTTATTATTACTGTTGGAACATCCCGTCGGTGTGTGATTTCACCGACTGTTCCGTTATTATTATTCTGTTGGAATAACTTTTCTATCTTGCAATCCGCATGCATGGTGACTTCTTTTGTTATTCCATTCTTTATTATACCCATTGGTTAAAACTTTGACTTCTATACTCCATGAAATTAGTAGAATATCCTTGATATTTGCGTTTCATCCAAAGATCTTTTCATGAAAATATTCTTCCGATCATTATTGAATTTTACTCTGCGAAACGATATCATGTTGACAAATTGGGCGTTAATAATTCATGGATTAAATAATTCTTGAACTTGTTTTATTGAATTACTATGTCATTGTCATCATCCTCATATTATATTATGTTATCTTTGGCTTACGTGCGTAGATGAACTTAGTATGATTATGACCGAGGATCATTCGGGTATAATCATGACTTGATATAAATGATGTGACAAAAAGTCCTCGGTGGCACCATGCGGTGATGGATAGTTTTGGTATGATTATGACTGGGGTGATTCGGTATAGTCATGACCATTGATAATTTGATGAAAATCCTTGGCCTGTAGTACGGGGATGATTAGATGTGGTGGTTTATTATTAAGTAGTCTCAAATGATAAAAATTGATGAAAACCTTTTAAAACCTAAAAGATAGTAGACTTTATTCTCTACTTGACTCTTTTAATGGATTCTTATTCCATTGCAGATTAAACCGGTTGTTTATTGTATTTTATCGGTTTTAACACCGTTGAAGGCTAATGATAATATATTCGCATTATCTTAGTCATAATATTTCTTCTTGGGCTAGTTGAGCTCACCCTTTCTTTACTTTGTTCTCTTGAGAAATGAGAACATAATTTGGACGAGTCGGGGAATGAAGTAATGGTCCGGAGGATAGCATTAGTAGTCCTCACTATTATGTGAAATAGTGTGATAATAGTTGTAATGAGGACTCCTTTTGAGTTTGTATAATATCTAGTAGACAATATTTGTATTCAAACTCACGCTTTATGTCGTATTGTACCTGACAGTTAGGTTAGTAAGTTGTATTTGAATTTATGTACCATGTAAGTGGCGACCCAAGATGGGTGGCGATACCTAATTTTGGGGGCGTCATGGTTTGATATCGAGCTTAGGGATATGATCCTGGCTAAGATGTGAGATAAGAACTAGGAGGGAGGCGGAAATTCCTTCGCTTAGTATGACCTACCTAAGTTTATTTGGTATTTGATTGGTCGGTTAGAGTATAGTGATAATATGTTGCGTGTCAATTAACCCTTATTTTGTGGCGGTGTTTGAAAATGGCATCCAAAATGTTGAGAATAGCAATGGAGCACGAGAGATCTGTTGATTCTCCACAGATCAATAATCGGGACAATGTACAACAGAGGATGGCGATAATCCTCCGTAAACAACAACACCGATCAATTGACTAACGACGATGCGTTTAAGAGGTTTTAGAATTCATGCAACATCGGTAAAGCGACTCTCATCCAAAACGTGGGTGGAAACACGGAAAACTCTCGGCGGTCACCATTAAACAATTCAAGGAGTTGGGACCACCGGAGTTTAAGGGAGAGCCAAAACCACTTCGGAAGCATGGATAAAGCAGATTACCAAGATATTTGATGTCTTGGGATGCTCCGAGGAGCAAAAGGTTCCTTTTGCCGCTTTTATGTTAGCGCGGAGAGCGACTTCGTGGGAATCGGTAAAACATACTCAACTTCTTTGTCTTGAAGATATCTTGGGAGAAGTTCCAGAGTCGCATTCAACGACAAATACTTTCTGAAAGTATTCGCCACATGAAGGAGGTGGAGTTTATCAAGTTGGAACAAAACAATATGACCAGTGTCGCAATACGAGGCAAAGTTTGCGGAGTTATCACGATTCGTCGTCCCACTTGGTGGATAATGAAGAGAGAATGGCACGAATGTTTTTAAGAGGTTTGAAGCGAGATACGTCAACATCTTATTTCTCATAAACCGTGTTTTTATTCGGATGTTGTAAATAGGGCTCGATTAGTGGAGCGCGATAACGAGTCAACGTGAACTAAAAAGAAAGTAGCCAAGCAAAATTATAATACCGGTGAGTAGTAGTCATCGAGCGGTGACAACAAGCGTGGAGGAATCAACGGGCGGATATGGTAACCACTTGGTGGTAATCGTAATAAAACAATAAGAATGGACATTTCAAGAAAAGGAGATTCAACAATGATGGAAAGACGCGTCGGACCAAAGACTTTGTTAAGGAAGGAGAAGGACCACCTATTATATGCTTCAAATGCGGAGGAGAGGACACATCGGTCAAATTAAGCCATGTCATCAAAGCATGTTATAATTGTGGAAGAGAAGGTCACTTAGCTCGATTTTGTGGCCATCAAGACAAATTCAACTAGGATGGAGGCACCAAAGGTCATCCCGGACAAACCAAAGCCAGTAGTTTAAGAGAGCGTTTTTTTTTCTCTCGTGACAAGGAACACGAATAAGATTATCACGGGTAGTAATCATAAGCTCTTGCGAAGTCTATACCGTGTTAGATACCGGTTCTACCCACTCTTTTTATTTCACCTAGTTATGTTCAACGTTTAAATTTGACTCAGGAGAAGTTAGACTTTGACTTATTGGTTGAAACTTACGTTAGTAGGAGCCTTCATTCGCTTCTATTTTTAAATCTTGTTTGATTCAAATAAACACTTTCACGTTACCTGTCGATCTTATCTTTTTGAAAATACTTGCCTTTGATGTGATTTTAGGAATCAATTGGTTAACTACTCATCATGCTTTTCGTAAGGTTGTTAGCTTTCATATTCCTAACCAACCTGTTATACGAATTCAAAGCAACCAAACCACTAAAGTCAATCATTGTCATATCAAGCCATAAGTAAAGAGCCCCGATCCTTTCGTTGTTGACTTCCTTGTATAGAATGCACCGAAGCCAGACTTTCTGTAGGCGACATCGTGAATGAAGATGGCAAGTTTATAGGTATCATTGTGAGGGCTATCTAGGTTAAGGATAGAAGTCACGCTTGGTATCAATGTAACGTACTATCCAAGTCTTGGATAAGAGTAGCAGTTTTGAATGATATTTCTATCATTAATAAATTTCTTGACGTATTCTTGAAGATTTCCTAGCCTACCCTAGAGCGTGAAATCGAATTTTGTATTGACCCCAATACAAAAACCCATTTCTTAAACCCTCAAATATTTCTTCAACTAAAATGAACAGTTTACGTGGTTTATGATGAAAGTCATAATAAAAGCATTGGAATAATGAAAATCATGGGTATATGAAGTATTAGTACGTTTTATGATGAGTTATGTTGGTTAGTATGTGAAAACATGAAAGTTTCTTAGAAATCACAAAGAGTTGAAAATCAGATTTTGGTGAAAAACGTAACATGAAATTCAATTGACTATATCTCTTATTATATTTTGAATTTTTGAATGTGGTCAAGTCCTAGAGTTAGATCTATGAGTTACCTAACTAATCCAAGTGGAATTACAGGAAAAGGTGTTGTAGATTTTCGTGTGGACTGATTTTAGCAAAGGAGTGCAAAGCTGCAAAAACCGAAAAAGTTGCTGCCATGATTTTAGAGGGGCTGTTTCGGCCACTTAAATTATGAGAAAAATTCTGGCCTTTTGGGACATGAAGGTATATGGTATAAAGTACCTCCTGTCCCAAAATTGACCTCATTCTGACTTAAAATGAGCAAGTTATGACTATTTTAATATTTAGGTTTTTCCGATTTAAAAACGCTATAACCGGAGTTCTATAACTCATGACTACCATGAAATTTAAACTGGAGGCTCACGTTAACATGTGTAAGGTCCTGCCAAGATTTAGGAATTTTGGAGTTAAACTTGAGGTAGCTAATTTCTTAAGGAATTAATTAGAAAATGATTTTTGAAAAATAGTAAATGAGTTTTAAAAATTCCGAGAAAATATATTTTCATTATGGGACTATATTATGCTAAATCCCAGAAAAGAAATATTTTTGGGACTGATTTGGTATTTTTCATGAAAATAGTTTAATTACGAAACATATGAGTTAAATATGTTATGTGAAGTATGAAAGTTGAAAATAGGATTTTATGGCTAAAGAATCCTATATAGAGTATATGCATATTTTTTGAGAGATTTGATAATTGGTGATGATATCTTATGAGTATGGCATTTTGAATGATTAAATGCGTTATATGGTAAAAGCGTAAACAATTAAGATAAATTGTTTATAAATTTAAGTGTGATTAAAATATTGTTATAATATTAATGATATTAGATTATGAGATTATTAAGTGATTGATAACATGGGATATTCTTGAATCTCGGATAAATTATATTATAAATGTTTAATATTTATCCTTTATCTCATTTGATTGATTCTTTATATCATTATCCTCATGCTTATATTATGTTGAAAGTAATCAGGTGGCTGTAGGTAGTGCGTAGATGGACTTGGTATGATTATGACCGAGGATTATTAGGTATAATCATAATCAGTAATTGAAAACACAATTATCTTTGGTAGTAGTGCATGGATAATTTGTGGTCGTGATACTTAATGAATACACAATTATCTTTGGTAGTAGTGCATGGATAATTTGTGGTCGTGATATCTAATGAATACACAATTATCTTTGGTAGTAGTGCATGGATAATTTGTGGTCGTGATACTAATGAATACACAATTATCTTTGGTAGTAGTGCATGGATAATTTATTGGTCGTGATCTTAATGAATACACAATTATCTTTGGTAGTAGTGCATGGATAATTTGTGGTCGTGATACTAATGAATACACGATTATCTTTGGGCAGAAGTGCATGGATAATTTGGTGGTGATGATACTAATGAATATCCTCGGCTCAGTAGTGCGGGATGATTCGATGATATGGATTAATTATTGAAATGAGTCTCAAAGAATGAAATATTAATTCATGGATGTGGTAAAAGTCATCTTTAGTAGTAGTGCATTGATAGACTTGGTATGATTATGACCACGGATTATTCGGTATAATCATGATCAGAATTGAAAACACAAATATCCTTGGCCGATGAGTGCATGAATAATTCGTGGTCGTTGATACTTATTAAGCTAAGTCTCATTATTATTGGTTTTACAGCTTTATATATCTTTGGCTTGTAGTGCAAAGATGAATTGTTAATGAATATCTTTAGTAGGATTGCAAGATGAACTTAATATTTTCAACGATAAAGGTATTCAAGGTATCCTCACCTCTTTATCATACCAGTCGTACCACTCTAATTTCGAGGGAAAATTCCATAAGGAGGAGATTGTGAGACCCCAGATTTTATCAATAAAGATTTAAATTTAGTTGAAATAATTTTTAATATTATAGTGTGAATTTGAGATAATATTATAGTTGTGGGTAGTATTTATAAATTTTGCAAAGTATGCAAGTGGTTATATTATATTTGATTGGTCGGGAATATTCGGTTTAGCGAGGAATATTCGTGACAACTACTCAATCATTGGTGGACCCCACAATGTAATTATTGTTGGATTGAGAAAACGACAAAAATATTTTATTGAAATAACGGCGGAAGTTTTACTGGTAGTTCTTGTTGAACTACTTTCGGTAGTAAAGAAAGACGATGTCGTGTGGTTGCAAGTAAGACACCTAGATTGATTATTGATACTTATGTGAGAAGTCACCTCAGTTTGATTCCATTATTGTCGATTAATAATATGAATTATTATAATGATAATGACGTTTTGTTTTATTAAGTATTATTAACGTAATAAAAAGCGAAAACATCTTTTATATAAAATAGAATACTTTATTAAAGTTATTCTATAAATAGAATATATTATATTTTATTATGCATAGTGTTGCGTAGTGTTTTTTGCGTAGTGTTTTGCGTAAGATTGCATAGTGTTTGCATAGTAAAATGTTTTTTATATAAATAGAATATATTATATTTTATTTAAAAGATTTTTTCTTTAAATATGGATCGTCGATTAAAGTAAATCAATCTGGACCGTTCATGGATTAATTCTTATGCATTCTATTTTCCTATAAATAAAGCTCATTCCTTCATTATTTTCTTACGAATTCATTTGAACTACAGAGAGAAATTATAGAGATAAGCTATAGAGAGAAAATTATAGAAAGAAGAAGAGTATTCTATTTCTTCACTACTTCTATATTCATTGTTTTACGGTGAGGGTGTTATTCTTTCTTCTTGAAGAGAACTTCTCATTATTCCATTCACTATTATTCATTGGAATAACTTTTTGTAAAAGTGACATACCCTATACATAATCAGAGTATGCGGCGATATCCTATACTTGGTGAAATCCTTATGTTATTCCATTCTTATTTATTACTGGCTGGAATAACTTTGTATGCGCTGGCTTACCCTATACTTGGTGACATTATTCTATTATTCTGCTTGGAACATCCTGTGCATGTGTTTTACACCGGACTGGTTTCCGCTTTTTATTATTACTGTTGGAACATCACATGCATGTGTTTTACACCCACCTGTTCCGCTCTTTATCATTCTGTTGGAATATCCTATCGTATGTTTTTACACGGATCCGTTCCATCTTTATTATTCTCATGGAACATCCCGCTTGGTGTGAATTTCACGACCGGTTCCGTTATTATTATTCTGTTGGAATAACTTTTGTACATCGCAATCCGCATGCATGGTGACTTCTTTTGTTATTCCATTCTTTATTATACCCAGGTTAGTTAAAACTTTGACTTCTATACTCCATGAAATTAGTAGAATATCCTTGATATTTGCGTTTCATCCAAAGATCTTTTCATGGAAATATTCTTCCGATCATTATTGAATTTTACTCTCTGAAGCAAATATCATGTTGACAAATTGGACGTTAATAATTCATGGATTAAATAATTCTTGAACTTGTTTTATTGAATTACTATGTCATTGTCATCATCCTCATGTTATATTATGTTATCTTTTGGCTTACGTGCATAGATGAACTTAGTATGATTATGACCGAGGATCATTCGGTATAATCATGACTTGATATAAATGATGTGACAAAAGTCCTCGGTGGCACTCTGTAATGCGATGATGGATAGTTTTTGGTATGATTATGACCGTGGGTGATTCGGTAGATAGTCATGACCATTGATAATTTTTGATGAAAATCCTTGAATCGTGGTAGTACGGGGATGATTAGATGTGGTGGTTTATTATTAAAATCGAGTCTCGTGATAAAATTGATGAAAACCTTTAAAACCCAAAAGATAGTAGACTTTATTCTCTACTTGACTCTTTTAATGGATTGCTTATTCATTGCAGCTTAAACCGGTTGTCTATTGTATTTTATCGGTTTAACATCATTGAAGGCTAATGATAATATATTCTATTATCTTAGTCATAATATTTCTTCTTGGGCTAGTTGAGCTCACCTTTCTTTTCTTCGTTCTCTTGAAAATGAGAACATAAATTTTGAGACGAAGTCGGGAATGAAGTAATGGTCCGAGGAGGATAGCATTAGTAGTCCTCACTATTCGTGAAATAGTGTGATAATAGTTGTAATGAGGACTCCTTTTGAGTTTGTATAATATCTAATAGACAATATTTGTATTCAAACTCACGGTTTATGTCGTATTATACCACGATTAGTTAGGTTAGTAAGTTGTATTTGAACTTATGTACCATGTAAGTGGCGACCCAAGATGGGTGACGTATACCTAATTTTAGGGCGTCACGGTGACATTCTTCTATTATTCTTTTTTACTATTCATTGGAATATCCTCATGCATGCGTTTCTGGCGGACTGATTCCGTCTTTATTATTATTCATTGAATATCCTCATGCATGCGTTTTACGCCGGGACTGGTTCCGCCTTTATTATTATTACATTGAAATATCACATGCATGCACGTTTTACGCCCGACACTGATTAAAATCCTTATTAGTATTCTCGTTGGAATAACTTTATACATCAGACCTGCATGCATGGTGATTTCTCTTGTTATTCCATTCTTTATTATTACATTTGGAACATCCCGCCGGTCTGCAATTTACTTTGACTCGTTCCGATTATTTAGTATTCTCGTTGGAATAACTCGTTTATCTGCAAGTACCACGCGTAGGTGGTGATTTCTTTTGTTATTCCATTCTTTATTATACTCGGTTGGTTAAAGTTTTGATTTATATACTCCATGCAATTAGTGGAATATCGGCTTGATAATTGCGGCTTCATTCAATATCTTTTCATGGAAATATTCTTCCGAGCATTCTTGAATTTTACTCTACAAAGCGATGATCATGTTGACAATTTGGACGTTATTGGTTCTTGGATAAATTAATTCTTGAACTTGTTTTATTGAATTCTTATATCATTGTCATCATCCTCATATTTATATTTTTTGAAAGTCATCCGCATGGCAGTAGTGCGTAGATGGACTTGGTATGATTATATGACCGGATTATTCGATTGTAATCATGTTACCGTAATGTTACAAATGATGTGGTAAAAGTCTTCATTGACCAGTAGTGCATGGATAATTCTAATCGTGATACTAAAAGAATATCCTTGGTAGTAATCTTGAGGTGATTCGATGATGTGAATTATTTATTAAGTGATTCTCGCCGATAAAAGTCATAAAAACCTTTTAAATCATAGAAGATAGTAGATTTTATTCTCTACTTGACTCTTCTAATGGATTGCTTGTTCAAAATTAGATTAAACTTAATGTTTGTTATATTAACAAATTGTATTATTAAGTTGTATTTGATTTATGTACCATGTATCTAGCGACTTCAAGATGGGTGGGTGATGTATACCTAATTTTGGGGGCGTCACAGTTAGTGTGTGTGTGTATATATATATATATATATAACGTTGCAATCTAATAATGTTGGAATTATATTCAATATCACCAAGTATTACACTACCTATTTCCTAATAAACTAATAATTGGACTGCAATATTCAATATCAGCGTGAACCCTTCCATATGCTTTTCTCATCGCATCAAAGACTACTACTAACTTCGCCTAACCGACGATACCAAAAGAATTAGCTGATACAAATTCATGGTACCAAAAAATAATTTCAGACAATTTAATGAAAATCAGGATGCAAAATAGTGTTTCTATGACTCTATTTTTTATATTGTCAACACACTCGTGTGTTGTACTTTGTGGTGGATATGTTCCAAAATTTATAGTTTTTTTATAGTCCCATATCGTTTATTTTGGAAATATTTTTTGTATATATTAGCACTTGTTGGCTTGTGCTTAGTAACTTGGTTGAGGAAATAAGGATGGGCTTGTGCACATGAGGATAGCTAAAGAATTGAGCTAGACCAAACTTGGTTCTCAGACTTTCAGTTAGAAAATCTTAGTGCGTGTACGCCCGTGCGAGGGGATGCCAATCTAGTCGGTTATGCTTTTGCGGGGGTGCACCCAAGTAGCTCACTTTTTTGCTAAAAATTCTTAATTTCTTTTTAGAAGCTATTATTGCCCTAGTCGTTGCCGCAGTGATTCTCCAACGTTCCTTTTTGCTTTACGTTTTTCCCAAACGGTCTCTTTACCGTTTGTCTTCCTCAACGTTCTTGTTCCAGCGTTTTTCTTCTCCTATAAATATCAGTTGTTCTTCGCACAAATATGGAAAATATGATACACAGTGAACATAGTGTATCTGAGGCTTCTTCGTAGTTGAATCTGGAGGGTGTGAACGCCAGTGAGCTCAATTGTAAGGTTTCTAACCAAAGTGCGGAATCACTTTTTAGGACAAGAAATTTTTATTACGCCTCGACTTCCTTCATATACCAGCTAAGTTGTTCCAATTTACTGCAGTTTCTTCTTGTTAATACTGCTACTGGTTCTGCTGCTGCTAATTTTGTAGCACTTTGAACTATAATTAAAAAAAATAGGGGAGCAGTATTTTTGCATGATTTTTTAATATTTTCACACAATTATTCTCAAATGAAGATGAGACCCACTTTCATCTCATGTGAGAAAATACTATGTGAAAATATTAAAAATATATGTGAAAATATCAATTTCCTAAAAAATAATAATCTATAGATGTGGCTTCGGCAATCTTCAAATTCATGCCAACACACACGTAAAGAAAAGAAAAGGACTCGATTCCTGAATCCTGATGGAGGTGGCTAGTATTTCTTTTGATGTTAATGTACAATATATTGTACGTTTTAATGAATTTTGCCACGAGTTTGCTTATATTTTATTGTGTTATGCCATTCACTTGTTAGAACAAGGATAAAATGTGGATAATGTAATTCCATAATAAATATACATAGAGGGAATGAATAAGTGTAAATATCTAAAAGTGATCTACAATGATTAATTTTTAAAATTTACTGCAGGCTATAATCGGACGGTCTAACCATGTCCGTATTAGTTATGTTCTTCGTCTGTTATAAACGGACAACTAATACCTGACTGTTTTAGTATAAATTTTGGCCACGATTTTAAACCAAAAACTACATAATATTAAAGCATAAAACAGTAAATCACAACAAGATTTTTACGTGGTTCAGTCTCTATCCTCTAATGTAGTAGTCAAATCCACGTCCAATATCAAAAGTATTTGAGACTCACTTTGTTAAAATAATATTAAGCAATTACAAAGAAAATAAAACTCTCTGTTACAACGACAATCGATTGGACACATCTGTCCCCTTTGCACTTCTGCAACACCTCTCACCTCTAAGCCTTTGATAACTGAATATTACTAAAATAAAAACCCCAAGTCAACCTAGACTTGTACTATGTTTACAATAGATATTGAAAGAATGAATACAAGAACTATACTGTAAACTAAGACTAAAAGAGTGATATAGTGATTTGTATGTATCTCAGATTAACTTTATGATAAGTTACTGTTCTTCAGCCTTGTACTTCCAATTAGTCGAGCAAAACAGTATATATAAAGGAGAGAAGGGCAATAGCTAGAACATATATGCAACGTTTCAATCTAATCAATTAACGACTAGTTTTTGTTTTTGATAGAGTCAACGAGTATAGTTGATAAGAGTCCAAATTTGTTAGCATGATTCTTTCAACACAACCCGCTTTATTAGACACGGCAACGGCAAGTGGTAGTAGAAACTAAAAACAAGTTTGCTAAAAAAGGGTAAAACTAAGTCGTAAGACTAAAACTAAAATGCAATTAGTGGTATGTGTAGGAGGCCGCCAGACTTTTTTTTCTTTTTTTTTTTTAAATCTTGATACACCAAAAATAGTAATAATAATAAATATTAATAATAATTTTAATTACTTAAATTAACTACATATCTCAATCAATTAAAATTTTAATAGTATTATAATTTTAGATATTATTCTAAAGGCATGATTTGGGATAATGATTGATTTACTTTCCAAATAAGTAGGAGAATGCATAATTAAGGGATAATGATTGATTTACTTTTCAAATATACTACAATAAGTAGGGGATTGCATAATTAAGGATAAAATTATCTATATTATTGTGTATAGATTTTAGACTTGCAATCTAAAAATTAGTGGTTGATTCGGATTATATATTGCTAGTAATTCAAAGTATATAATCAAATTTGATTCTTTAAAATTAATATAATTTATTTAACTTTTAAAAATAATAAATCATCGTAATTAATACTAATATATAGATAATTTTAAATTTTATAATTATATTATCTAACTTAAACTAATAATTGTTAGTTTAATAGTTTTATACTTTGAAATTATTAAGTACATATCTCAATCAATTAAAATTTTAATAGTATTATAAATTAGTATTATTAATTAATTATCTACATTAACTACATATCTTAATTATAATTTTTAAATATAGTTAAAATTTATTGAAGATTGCATTAAAATAAATAGTTGTTGTAGTTTAGTTGGTTTGAACTCTTATTTATTTACTTATGTCTTCTCATGTTTCAAGTCTACAAGTAGAAAATTTTTATTTTTGAAAAAAAAAAAAACTTACTTTTACCACGGGCCAAGTCAGGCCGACCACCACCACGGTCAAAAAAAAGCATGAAGTTTCCATGGGCTAAAAAAGTTAAGCCCAAAGCCCAATTTTTACGGGCCAATTTAATAGGAATCCTTAATTATATCAACTCCTACAAAATCTCCAAGTCACGTTTCAATCGATTATATATATATATATATATATATATATATATATATATAATAGATAAAATATTAATGATAAAGAAGAAATCAACATGTTTAGCTTTTACAATCTCCTTCAAATATATATATGTAAATGAAGCATTATAATTAATGAAGGCATGATGAGTTGGGAGACGTTATCCTTTGTACTAAAACTAAAGCAGCTGCACCTAAGTTCAAGCGGAAGTTTGATGATCTCGATGTGGATCACTTAAATGTCAAGGCATTGTATCCTACATAATTTGGGTGGAGAAATGTTCAAGGCATTGTATGTATCTTACAATTGCATCTTCATTCAATATACATGAATTATAAAGTATTTAATGGTCTTCCAATATTTTTTAAAAAAATTCACAAATATTTAGCAAGATCAGTCGTCCAATATTATTGAGAAATATCAAAAATAACAAGAGCCGTCCAATATCTTTTTAAAAATTTCACAATAGCAAGAATCGTCCAATATTTTGAGAAATTTCAAAATAGCACGGCGGAGAGGAATTAGGATCATGATCTCCATTTTAAATGAGATGCAGTCTCCATTTCATAGTTCAGACTTAAAATGTGTTGGAATTTGACATCATAATTATGAGAGAGAGAGAGATGATGATGGAGGAATGTATTGGAAATGGCCTCTCCATTTCTAATCCGGCAGAGAGAGCATGATTTTCTTACATTGTCCATATATTTAGTAATCTAGAAATTAAGTTATAAGTTCTAGTGATTAGTAGTTCTCTTTTATCTTGACACCTCTATTTTTATGAGTTTTTCGTATTTTTATATGATTTTTTCTAATGTTGAAATTAATTAAATAACTCTCCTCTTCGTGTGAGAAGATACACTTTATCAAATACACTTGCAAAACTGTCGAATTCCCTTTATCCGTTATCTTTAGTTGGATTTGTCACTCAATCGTGATTAGACCTGGTAAAATTGGTCCAAGTTCGTTGGCAACCTGGCTCGGTCTTTAAAAGGCGGGCTTTTGTCTTTTTTTTCAAATTTTATCAAAACTTGAACTGCTTTTACCGGCCCATTACATTTTGTTTAATTTAGTAAAATGTGTCAAAAATTGGTTATAAATCAATCCAAGTCTGCGGGCCATCTTAGTCCGTCCGTCAAAAAATAAGCTTTGAGCTTCATTTTTTCAACCCACCAAAACCTGAGCCCATTTGCCAGTCTAATCGTGATGTATAGTTGAGTAAGTTCCTTGTTAGCATGGAAAAAAAATAAATATTCATGTTAATATATAGATGACATTATAAATTTACAACAACATAAAAACAAAGATTTAAAAGGAAGAATAGAGTTTCACACAAAATTTAAAACATGTAATGCATGAAAAGAAATATTATTATTTTTAGAGAATGTTTGTTACAGATCATCTGAAAAAGTCATCTTAAATACTACATCCATTCCTAAAAGAGTGTCGTTTAAGGTTTTGGCACATCAATTAAAAAAATATCATTTATCAAATAAAATTTGTTTGAAATTTTCATCACTAACCCTTTATGGAAAGTTGAAAACTATTAATACAAGGAAGAGAATTTCTTGGGATAATGAGAGAAGATATGAGTAATATAGAAAAGTAAATAATTTATTCTGCACGAAAGTTGTAAACGACAAACATTTTGAAACAATTTTTTTCTTCTAAAACGATAATCTTTTAAGGAGTACATGATAATGTGAGTTTTTTTTTTTTTTTTTTGAGGAGTCATGATAATGTGAGTTAATTATTATAATAAGTTGTGTTTGTTATATTTGTAATCTTATATTCCCCCGATAACTATGCACATAGCCGATAAAGTGTCAAGTCTACCTCGAGTGGGTATCCACATGTAAAGAATAAAGCAATGCCAACATGTGATTTAAACCGATTAGACTCGACTCGAAAAAAATCTGAATGGACTCAATTAGATAATAATATGATCCAAATCTAAGCATTAAAAATAGTTCGAATAAAATATGAGTAGAATCTAAGTAAAGGTTATACTTCATTGCGTTTAAGATTCAAACTACTCGAATTTTGATTGTGATTCGATACATACTCGGTTAATACATATTCAATTAAATGTTCGATACATTCTCTTATAATATATACAAATTTAAATCAAATTAGGATAATTAGTTATTATTTTGTTTTGTTTTTAATTTTAATTGTGATTTTATATTTGTAAAGTGTAATAATAAATATATTTTCTCATTTTTAAGTAAAATAACAAATTCAATTTATAATTATATTTATTATAAAACTAGTTATTATGTGGAGACTCAATTGAGCTTGAATTTGAAGCTTCATGAGTAGTTTGAATAAATATTAGTCAGTGGGATCGAATTTGAGTAATAAATATTACAATGAATTCGAATCTCGAGTAAGATTTTTCAAATAAAATTGAATTGATAGAATTCAGTATGAATTTATCATTTCGAATCGAATTTAAGTAAATTTCTACTGTTCATTTCAGGTTCGATTTCGTTTACACCATTTATCTGCATGACCAAAAAATAGGCGGCACATCTTGGTCATCTTTCCATGAAAAAAAATTCCCATCATATTTTAGTAAACTAGACATAAAT
The DNA here is from genome assembly GCA_020205615.1 of Panax quinquefolius. Lineage (NCBI taxonomy): Eukaryota > Viridiplantae > Streptophyta > Magnoliopsida > Apiales > Araliaceae > Panax > Panax quinquefolius. The sequence goes on along the minus strand of JAINUW010000226.1, from coordinate 627,496 downwards.
ATCATTATTCATACATAATTATAAAAAAGTTTGCCAATTATCAAGCAAATAGGGCCATATATCAAGCACACTTTTCTTTATTTTAATGATATGGACATATATAAATGTTCTAATTTGAGCTTATTCATCTTCTTTTTTTTGTTGTTTATTATTGTACTTAAATTGACTTAATTAATTAGTCTTTATTTTTGTAATAATAATTGAATATATTATAAATTAGTAATTTACGATAGTAATAAAATTTAAATATATTTTATTAAATACTCTTGAATTAACTAGTTATACCGTATTTTGGATGAGTTGATTTTATTTAACAAAAATTAATTAATTAATTAGTGAATTATTTCACTTCTACGATCGTAGAAGTAATTTTCAGATAATAGTAGAGTGAATTCACTTCTACGATAAAAAAGAATTAATCGCGATCGTAGAGTGAATTCACAAATCGTGAAGTGACTACTCTACGATCTTAAACTGTATAACTTAAAAATTACATGGTTGTGTACCTCTATTTTATATATATATATATATATATATATATATATATATATAGTGATCACAATATTTTATAATTATTGGTCATTTTTGTCTCCAAGTTCCTATCCAAGTCTCGAATTCCATAATGACTAACCGGAATCATTTGTAACAAACAAGGGCATGTCCACAAACTTTTTTCAATCGGGATATTTATGCACGGCATGCAAGTAAATAATTTGTAGTTTAGGCTGGGATTTATATAAAAGCGGTAGAAATCGCAAACATTGTTTTTTTTTTAATATATATATATATATATATATATATATATTATTTTTTCCCGTACAATAACTTGGAACTTCCCGAGCGGTGTCACGTAACGTCAGTGACCCTGCCTTATCAACTGTGCTAAGCCACGTTTTGACATTTATGATGCCTATTTGGGCCACTCGATTTCAAACTCACCAAAACCACATATTTTTTATAAAATAAAAAAATTAATTTAAGATTATTGTTAAATTTAAAATTTGGAAGATTTATTAAAAGTCATAAGATAATAAGAGAAATGATATTTTCACGAATAAAAATGATAGTTGCACAAAATTCTTTTCACGTGAATAATAAATGATCTCACACTTATGCGAGAGACCTTATGAAAATATTAATTTTTATTTGTGGAAATAACACTTCCCAATAATAAATCTTACAATAAGTAATTGACTAAAGTTAAAGAAAATTCATGTCAATTTTAAATTTAAAAATATCTTAAGTTGATTTTAAAAAATTAATAATTTTCTTATATTTTAAAACAGAAATACTACATTTTGTCTTCTTCTTTTTTTGTTATTTCTCTCATAAAAATATTTTAAAAAATATCAAAGGTGATAACACTAAAAATGGTTAGTGAGGGTACTTTGTGCATGCAAGTACAATTACGATAAGATATATATATATATATATATATATATTTGGTAGTATAAAAACAAAAGCATCATATCAGTCCTTCGGACATCCACTAATTAATATCTTTATTCATCTTCCCATCGCACTACAACGATAATGGCTTTACTTTTCTTTCCTACCTACTAATTAACCACGCAATCATCTTCTTCAACTAAAACGAGAAGTTTCTCATGACTCAATGCATGAGATTTTGGAATCTATTCTTATCTTTTGGTAAGAATATAAAAAATTTCAGATACTCATATTATTTTAATTTTTACTCTATAATTTCAACTGCAGGCAGGCCTTTTCGTAAGGATGAACATGCATCTTAAAAGTAAGTAGTTGAAAAAATAATATAATTCAGAAGCTAAAAACTTTAAAGAACCTTGTTGGCCAAGGGAAAAATTCCAAAGTAATATAAATACGCATATTCGTACCTACATGTACATGTATAATTCACTGAATAAAGATTTCTTGATGAAATGATTCATAACTATGCCTAGATTTGTTTAGATTATAATTAATATTAATATTTTTAAGATAAATTTATGATATTCATATTAATTTTAAATTTAAAAATATTTGAAATTAACTTTTAAATAACTAATATTAATCTTGTACTTTTGATTAGAAGTACTTAAAAATATCTAAGAAAGATATTTCTTTTGTTTGTTTTTTTCCCGAATTAATAATTAAAAAGGAAGATGTTTCAAAGTAACTCATCACTGTCTGGGAGTTTGTTTTTTTGAAAAAAAGAAGCGAAGAGAAGAAAAAGGAAATAACTCACTTTTCTTTGTTTCGTTTTTTTAATATAAAAGTTAGAAGAATTTTTTGGGTCAAATAAAAAAGCATTGTTTTTTTTTTGTCTTTTTCCAGCTGCAACCTCTCATTATATTCTCTTCTATTAAAACATAACTATATTGGACCCATATGATGAATCACTTCTTTGAAATTTTGTCAGTTCATAATAATAATAATGATTTACAAATATATATTATCTTGATCGACATATAATATTATAAAATCATAAAAAATTTAATAAGGTCAAAGAGGATTGATTTGTGGTTCAACATTTATACATACTTTTATACTTATCGGTTGAAATAAGTTTATTTTGTATGATGTACAAATGTATGTTTTATGGCATACAAAGTAAAGCAAAAGAAATTATAAAATTTGATTGATATTCGTATAATAATAACCTAAAAATAAATTTATGAATTTATCTATATTTTATAGTAACTTAAATTAATAAAATAACTCATATATTTTGAATAAAGTACATTATTGTAATTTTGGGATCAAAAATTATAAATGTTGAGAGGATCTAAAGAAATTATAAAGGTCCCGGTTCCCTATGCCCCCTCTCCTCCGTCCCTGGTCGGGTCTTTTTATCATCCAGTTGTAGCTTTCAAATTTCCAAATATGGTTATTACACATTGGACATTAAAATTGTCGTATCTTAATTCTGGCTAGTCAAAAGAATGATGGGATAGACAAAAACTCCCAAATTCTTATTTATCCCACTCCCACCCACCAACTACTACACTAGTCTACATACGCCGGTTGGGGGGATACAAGCAAGTATAATGAATTATATACTACTACTTTATGAATTTTTTATATAAATGAGAATACAAATCTCACAATAAAATAAAAATAAAGTCTCACAAATAAGGTATTGGGACTCATTGGCATGTGCCCATTTTGAAATTCAATTATATACTTCCTCTTTTCAAGATCCACATATATATATATATATATATATACCTTTTAAATTTCCATAAATAGATACTAGTATTACATATATATTGGACCTTAAAATTGTGCGAAAATGTCACGTGTTCGCTGCAACAGTTGTCTACATCCCTAGCTAGTAAGTAACAAAAGTTAGAAGCTTTTTTTATTATTAGTATTTTTTGGATTCAGTTAGTATAAAGTTCATTTTTGAACTGTTTACATGTGTGTTTGTATTCAATTGATCAATTGATCAATTTATTCAAAAATAAATTTCATACTAATCAATTACTTATTTTTTGGGTCAAATAAGCATTGTTTTTCTCTTTTTCTAGCTACTTAAAATTTTAAGACAACCTCTTATTTTATTTTCCCTTGTATTAAAAACTACAAGACGTCTTCACTTTTTTTATTTCTTCTCTAATTTAAAACTGCAACTGCAAGACGCGTTGCGTGCGAAAAGACAGAAAGTCCCGTCCCCTTCACGCCCAACTACTACTAATGACTCATTCTTGTCGCTCCATATGAAATGAAATGAAATGAAATTATGCCCTCCCTCCCTCCCTGTGCCAAGACACGTTTTGACATTTATGATGCCCACTCGATTTCAGACTCACCAAATGCCACACTTTTTTTTACAATTATTTTAAATTAGGAAGATTTATTACAAGTTATGTAATAATAATTACAAAAATGATAGTTGTACAAGATTTTTAATAAATAGGTCTCACACTTACGTGAGAGATAACATACACATGTATTTTTTACTTGTACAAATAATAATTCCAAATAATAAATCTTAAAAAATTGATATTTACACATGTATTTTTCTATTTTTATATGGCCATCTCTCACGTGAGCATACAGTGAGAAGAAACATGTAAAAATATCAAAAATATATGTGTAAATAGTATTCCCCTAAATTTTACAATCGACTAAAGTTAAAGAAATTCATGTCAATGTCTTATATTTAAAAATGACTTTAGAAGATTAATACTCCCTCTGTCCCAAATTAACTGCTCAATTTTGACTATTTTAAGTCAAATTGACTATTTTTAGAATTAATAATTAAGCATATATAAATATATTTCTAAAATTATAAAAATTAGGATTAGTAATAAATTATATATACTTTCTTTTGGTTATAATCTCTTCACCTATATTTTAGCGAAAAATAGTAAAAGATTAGTTTTAAAATGGTTAATTTAATTTTAAAAATTAAAAGCTGAATAATTAATTTGTAATCGGAGAAAATAATATTCTTAATTATATTTTAAAAAGGAAGTAGTACATAAAATAATTTAAAAAATAGCAGGGGCACTTTCTCTATCATAGTACGTACAATTAGGATAAGATATTTCATAGTAAATATAAAACAAAAGCATCATATCAGTCCTGCGGACATCCACTAATTAATATCTTTATTCAAGAATTAGCAATTGTTTTGGAGACATTTTATCACTTTTATATTATTTTTACTCTATAATTTCAACTGCCTTTTCGTACGTAAGGATGAACATGCATGCATCTTAAAACTAGTTGAAAAATAAAATTTAGAAGCAACAAACCTTAATGGTTCTTGTTCGCCAATGCGTATACGTACGCACATTTATATCTCAGTCACTAAATATTTCTTGATCAACTATGGTTAGATTTGGGATATATAGCCCAAATTTAGGTTTAAACTATAAAAGACTTTCTAAAAATATATTTAAGATATTTTAAAATTTAAAATTTAATATTAATATAATTTATTTAAGTTTTGAAATAATAAATTTTATAATTAATAATATTTTTAGATAAATTTATGATATTCATATTTATTTTTTATTTAAAAATATTTGACATTAATATGCTGAGGTGGAGTATGTCACATCAACATATTATAAAATATTTGTAGAATAAGTTGTGTCTTTAGTATTATTATTTAAAATATTCAATTGCCTATTTTACTGGCCTATTCTGAGGAAGATATTTTTTTTCTCCTAACTCTTTTTTTCCTCTCTAATTTAAAAATGCAAGACGGGTAACGGGTTATGTGACGCCCCCAAAAATAGGTATACATCACCTATCTTGGGTAGTCGATATCGTGTCTGAAATTTAAATACAACTTACTAATATAATCATTGTACAATCTGACGTAAATTGTGAGTTTGAATACAATATTGTTTACTAGATATTATACAAACTCAAAAGGAGTTCTCATTATAATTATTATCACACTATTTCACGTAATAGTGAGGATTACTAATGCTATCCTCTCGGACCATTACTCCGCTTCTCCCACTGCTCGTTCCATTTATATTCTCATTTCACAGAAGAAACGGTGAAAGAAAGGGTGAGCTCAACTAGCTCGGTAAGAAATATTATAACTAAGATAAAGGCGAGAATAAATTATCATTAGCCTCTGACAAATGTTAAACCGATAAAATATAATTAACATCAAGTTTAACTACAAATGAACCAAAGAATCCATTAAAAAGAGTCAAGTAGAAAATAAAATCTACTATCTTTTATGATTTAAAAGGTTTTCATCATCATTATAAATTTGAGACTCGACTTTAATAAATATTCCACATCATCGAATCACCCCTCGCACTACTGACCAGGATATTTTTTAAGTATCACGACCACAATTATTCATGCACTACGGTTGAGAATATTTGTGTATTCATTAATAATCATGATCATGCCAACAATCATTCCATCAATGCACTACGGCCCTTTGAGGATTTTTACCACGTCATTTGTAACATTACGGTGGCCAATGATTACACCGAATAGTCTCTGGTCATAATCATACCAAGTCCATCTATGCACTTCTGAAACCATGATGACTTTCAACATAATATAAACATGAGGATGATGACAATGATATAAGAATTCAATAAAACAAGTTCAAGAATTAATTTATCTAGGAACCAATAACATCCAAACTCATCGACACGATCATCGCTTTGTAGAATAAAATTCAAGAAGCTGTTAGGTTTTCGTGAAAATCGAGTAGAATCAAATTGCAAAAACGTGGCGGGCGAGATAAAATCGATTTTAAATTTTTTCACAAACCAATTACCCTTGATCATCCTTTATGCATATTATTAATTAAAACGAAGAATAAGAAATTATGAAATCATACCCTTGTAGAAAACGAGCTTCCTTAGTGATGCGAGTTCACCTCCCTACTTCTCCGCGATCTCCTCAATCTCCTGTAGATTCCTTCCTTTGATCAATGTAAGCCACCCAGTGTGTGGCCTCTATAGTGATCCACCAAAGAAGAGGAATTATTCAAGAAGAAGGATTGGCTCAAACCCTAGTTTTTCCTATCTGAATAAGAAAAGGGGTGTCTTTCTCAACTCTTTGGAATTACGTATATTTCATATCTAATATAAGACTCTCTTATAAAGATATTATATAACCTATTTTAATTAAAAATAAGGTATTATTTATTTAATTAAACTCTTTTAATTAAATGGGCTCCTAATCCTATTAGGGATAATTAGTTAAACTCCTTTAACTAATTTTCTTTCCTAATCCAATTAGGAATAAATGAGAGTACTAATATTAAATTAATTCCTAAACCTTTTAGAAATTAAAATAATAATAATTATAATAATATTAATAAGACTCCTCTTATTAATTTATATTTAATATTTCTAAAATATTAAATAATAAATATTAAGCTATTTAATTTATTCTATCACCATAGATTAAATTAAATATACTTAACATATTATTACAATTATGCCATTAACTTCTTAAATAATTATTCTTCCTTTTATGGTGTGACCCTTTAGGTTCTCCATATTAAACCTAGGTTGTGAATAAATCAATTAAACAATTCTAATCTCATTTAAATAAATAAATTAAACAAATAATTTATTTAAATAAATAATATTTATTCTACAATGAGATAAGCCTCCCTAGCGATCAACGACTTTCCGGATAATATAGATTTCAACATTAATCATAAAAGAACCTTTGAGTAAATAGTTACTGACAATTCAATCCTTCCACCATACTATGTCCCAATTAAATATAAGACATGGAATCATTATCTTCATATATAACTTATTACACCCAAGCATACCCTTTGATATACTCTAAGAGTCTTAAGGAATAAGTCAAAGTGTAATTCATTATATATAAGATACTATGATGATCTCAAGTCTAAGGATCATTTGTCTTACTATCACTACTGAGAATTCCTATTGACGGTAAGTAAAACTCCATTAGGCATTCCTTAGCGAGTCACGTTCGATGAACTTATTCTCTAATAAGCACCTACATACTTTGCTTTAGTGTCTCCACACAAATGATCATGAGATCAATCATCCTCATCCAACGAAAGCAAGCAACGTATGTACTCAATCTATCCGGATTCACTAATCCCCAATTTAGTAACCCAATGATTGGGAACTATTTTAGTTCTAAGCTTTCTAAGAATTTAGATCTCATTAGAATGATCATCATCATTATTCTAAAAGCGTTGCTTAAAACTATGGGTTTATCACATATTATTAAAAAGCAAAGACACCATGTAGATAATAAATGCCTTTAATAAATAATTCTTTTATTAATAAATAAATAAGATTGATTACATAGTATATGCTTTATCATCATACATGATTGGGCTTGTCGCATAATACTTTCAATCTTCCACTTTACCTTCAAAGCCAATCGCCGTGGTATCTCATACCCATCTTCTCAAGTGACGATCAAACCTTTGTTGTTAACGCTTTAGTAAATGGATCTGCAATATTGTCTTGAGAGTCCACGCGCTCCATGGTGGTGACGTCTCCTCTTTTCAATGATCTCTCGATCAAATGAAATCGCCGCAACACGTGTTTGGATTTCGATGAGACACAGGTTCACTTAGCTTTGCAGAATGCCTCCAGTGTTGTCACGTATCATAAAAGCAATTGGTCCTTTAATGCTAGGAACTACACCAAGTTCGGAATGAACTTCTTCATCCAAATGCCTTCGCTTTCGCGGCTTCACTTGCATATATGTACTTTGCTCCTCACATCAATCAAATCGTTTGTTTCTTTGCTTGGAACTTTTCCAACTCATCTGCGCCACCGCTTTAAAGTAAACCACATACCGAAAGCAGTTCTATCATCATTTTGGACCGTTTGAAAACTTGAGTCTGTGAAGCCCTCTAGTTTTAATTCGGACCCACCGTAGACAAGAAATACATCCTTAGTTCTTCTTAAGTACTTTAGGATATTTTTCACCGCCTTCCAAGTGTTCTTCTCTCGGATTCGACCGATATCTGCTTGTTACACTAAGTGCGTGAAGCGACATCTGGTCTAGTACATATCATCTGGTACATGATAGATCCTATTCTTTGAAGCATAAGGAATCTTACTCATACGGTTTCTCTCTCTCAGTGTCTTTGGGGCTTGTTTTCTTGGAGAGATGTATTCCATGGCTCATCCCAAGCGTGAGACCTCTTTTGGAATCTTCCATGCTAAACCTTTTTAGCATCATGTCAATGTATTTCCTTGGGATAAGCCAAGCATCCTATTAGATCTATCTCTATAGATCTTTATCCCCAAAATATAGGATGCTTCTCCCAAGTCCTTCATGGAGAAGTGTTTAGATAACTTGATTTTAATTGTTTGCGGATAGGAATATCATTCCTATCGGTAATATATCATCAACATATAATACAAGGAATGAAATAAATCGCTCCACTTAACCTTCTTGTACACACATGGTTCATCCTTATTTTGATAAAATCAAACTTTTGATTGTCTCATCAAAACGGATGTTCCACCCACGAGAAGCTTGCTTTAATCCATAAATGGATCGTTGTAGCTTACGAGACTTGATTTGTTCCAACCTTTGAAACAAATCCTCCGGGTTGTGTCATATACACATCCTCCTCAAGTTTCCCATTGAGGAAGGCCGTTTTCACGTCCATCCGCCAGATTACGTAGTCACGGTAAATTACAATCGCAAAGCAAAATTCGAATGGACTTGAGCATTGCTCTCGGTGAGAAGGTTTTGTCATAGTCAACTCCTTGTCTTTGTTTGAAACCTTTTACAACCGGTCGGGCCTTATAGGTCTCTACCTTGCCGTGCTGCTCCAGTCTTTCTTTTAAAGACCCATTTACACCCAATAGGCTTAATGCCTTGGTGGTGAGACCAAAGTCCATACTTGGTTCTCATACATGGAGTCCATCTCGGATTTCATGGCTTCTTGCCATTTCTCCGAGTCTTTACTACTCATACCGCTCAGTAATTCAATGGATCATCATCATCTATGATGCGTACCTCATTGTCATCTTCTATGACAAGTCCATACCGTCTGGTATCTTTGGTACTCTTCCGATTCTGAATAGGGTGTGTGGTATGAAAGAATCTCTACTGGTTAGGTACCTCACTTTGATCTCGTAGTATTTTGTGGTTCTTGAACTTCTTCAAGATATATCTTACTCCCAATCGACCCCTTCAAGATAAACTCCTTTTCGAGAAGGCGCATGTTTCGCAACAAACACCTTTTGATCGGTTGGATGATAGAAATAATATCCCGATGTTTCTTTAGGATATCCCACAAATCTACATTTATCGGATCTAGTCTGCAAACTTATCGCTTTTCAAACTTTTTGACATAAGTTTGGACAACCCCAAGTCTTAACATGCTTAAGATTTGGTTTCCTCCCCGTCCATAACTCATATGGGGTCTTGGGGACGGATTTTGTAGGTACCTTGTTAAGTAAGTATGTACACGGTATTCTTGTGGCATATCCCGTAAGAAAGCTGGAAGGTCGGTAAAGCTCATCATAGATCGAACCATGTCCAACAATGTTCGATTTCTCCTTTCGAGATACACCATTCATTTGTGGGCGTCCCGGTGGAGTCCATTGTGAGATTATACCATTTTCTTTGAGACAATTGAAAAACTCACCACTTAAGTATTCTTCTCCTCGATCGGATCAAGAATCTTAATACTCTTACCGCTTGCTTCTCAACTTCACTTCCGAACTCTTTGAACTTTTCAAATGACTCAGATTTGTATTTCATTAAATACACATATCCAAATCTTGAGTGGTCGTCGGTGAATGTAATAAAATAAGAATACCTCCTCGTGCGGTTAGTTGTCATAGTCCACATTCATCACATGTAGTACTCAACCCTAACTCAGAAGACCACAAATTTTTTTAAATAAAAGGAATTTCCTTTATTTATTATCTTGAAATAGTAAGGGTTGATTTGATTAATGTGGATAGTTAAGGGTTAAATACGTAAATATTTCAAAATAAGCAAGTGGTTATAAAATATTCATTTTTGTTGGGAATATTCGTTTGGTCGTGGAATATTAAATGCTTGTCGGGAATATTCGTTTGGTCGTGGAATATTAAATCATCTTGTGAATAATATTAAATGCACTAAGTAGCGACCATGTGGGCCCCATAACTTGAAAAGCGATTGGATGAGGAAAACGATAAAGTTTGGGTGGTTATAAATAGCAGCGTTGTTATTCAAGTAAGACCGTTGGAATACTTTCGGTGGTTAAAATACTGAATACGCGTGGTTTACATGAGAGCACACTATTATTGCAGTATTGCATTGTTGAATTATTGATCCTTACGTAAGATGGCACTACTCAATAATTTTCACGATGAGTTCTTGCTTCAATATTTTATTTTATTGATTCAATAATTCTTTGCGTTGATATTTTATATTATTGTTGTTCAATAATTGTCATCGCATGATTTCCCATTATCGGATCAATAATTCATATTATTTGAATAATATTATTAGATAACATTATTGGCAATGTCTAGAAAGTTCGCATCAAGGAGAGGTTTGGTCACCTAATTGCGGCGCCAAGTAAGGAGAGATCCTTATTGAAAGCCCCTCTTTCCTGGGAATGACTGGTTGTCGTAAATGTGATTCGTAATATTATTTGTGAATAATTAATTATTGATTCATATGATAAGGAAATATTTATTTTATATGAATATAAATGATGGATTTATTTATGTGGTTATTAATGAAGGAATTAATGTTGAGGTGTTTTATCAAAGATTTTATCGGATTGGAGGTATTAAAAATTAAATCGGGGTTTTCAGATATATTACGGGGTTATAATTTTTAATCCGACCGTTGGATTGTGGTAATTTTTGGGTATGTTATACATACATAAGTTGAGTATATGTCCACAAATTTTGAACCGTTAAAAATTCACGAATGATTTGTTATGAATTTTAAGAGGTGTGCGATTCTAAATCGAGGTTATAATTGATTTTGGTGGAAAATTCTAGAATTGAGTGGGCCCCACTTGTGGTTGGTGAAGAAATGTGCTGAATTTTATTTCAAATGTGGTGGGTGGCAATAGTAGCGGTGTAAAGCCATCAGTGTAGCAAGTCAAGTCTGCTTTTGCCAATTAACATCTTCCTATAAATGAGGGCTAAGTTAGAATTGAAAATCACACCAAAACAAAGTTTTCTCTTCTCTCTATATTATTGAGCGTATTTTGTGAGTATTTAGATACTTTGAGAGTTCTTTGTTCAAAGATAAGTTTCATTCAAAGATCACTTGAGACCTTTCCTTCCGGCAATCGATTCTTTGAGGTAAGGGATGTTATTTTCTTCTCGAATGATATTAATTCTTCAATATCATTATCTTTGAAATATTGGTTGGTACTTTTATCAAATTTGGAACTTTTTCATGTAAGGGTTACTATTCATGAGTTACTATTCACGAGTTATTATTCATGAGTTACTATTCACGAGGAGTTACTATTCACGAGTACTATTAATGTAAGCGTGAAGATATTTTTTTGGAATTTCTATCTTTGGGTGTGGAGTTACTTATTCACGATACTCAAGACTATTCACGAATCTGACCTTTATTCACCGAAAAATGAAAATTTTCTTTTAAATCTAAAATATCTATTCGGATACTAGCTTTTGATTGTATCCACGTTTTGATCATTCTTGAATTTTACACCACTATGATTATTTTTGAGGTATTATTGGACATGGATAAAACCAAGTATGAATCCTTAATCCTTAATCCTTGTCATTTTGTTTCAATCGGATTCGTTCTTTAAAAATATTTTTCATCATCCTCGGTCTTAAATGATGATATTATTGAATATCTTTGGCACATGTGCAAAAGATGAAGCGGTGTTTAAATGAACACGACCGATCGATGAATATCTTTGGCTTTGTAGTGCAAAGATGAGCGAGTGTTTAAATGAATACATGGCCGATCGATGAATATCTTTGGCACCAGAGTGCAAAGATGAGCGGTGTTTAAATGAACATGACCGATCGATGAATATCTTTGGCCTTTAGTGCAAAGATGAATGCAGTGTTGAGATGAACATACGACCGATTGATGAATATCTTTGGCACGTAGTGCAAAGATGAATATTTGATTTGAGATGAATATTGATTGATGTTACGAGGATAAAATATTGATGATGGACATTAAATTCATAGATTATAGTAGATTTCATTCTCTACGTAACTCTTCTATGAATTATTATTTCATTGCGAATATTGATCTCGAAACTTGTTGTCTATTGTATTCTATCGATTTTTCCTGTTGGAGACTAACGATAATTTGTTGTATATTATCTTAGTCATAACATTCTTCTTGGGCTAGTTGAGCTCACCCTTTTCCTTGTTGTTCCATTTTTCTTCTCGGGAGGCGAGAATGTAAGAGTCTTAGTCGGGTATGGAATGAAGGTTCTAGAGAGAGTTGTTTAGTAGTCCTCACCATTATTGTAAAATAATGTATCAATAAATGTGATGAGGATTTATTTGAGTATAAATATTGTCTGAAGATAATATTTGTATTTAAACTCACAATTTTATTGTTGTGATAATAAAGTTGTAGTTGTTTCGTACCATGTATTTTGGCGACTCGAGAATGGGTTGGGTGGAATGGACCTATTTTGGGGTCGTCATCACGGTTGGTATCGAAGCTTAGGGATATGATCTCTCGCGAGATCGGGAATAGAACTAGGAGGGAGACGAGTAAATCCTTCATTAGTGTCCTACCTAAGCTTATTTGTTAGTTGGTCAAGATATAGGATATTATGTGATATATTGATTTCCTTAATTAACCCTTGTTTTATGACGATTTGAGAATGTCGAATGAGAATATTAACAGATGAGTAAATGAGGCCGTGGAGATGCTCAGATTTATCAACGAGGAGAACGTCTGCAACAGTGGGCAATGTACCTCCTGTGAATAACACCAACGAAAGCGATGATGAACGAGGGATGTTTAGAAGCTTTTTGCGGTTCATGCAAAATCGAACGAGGACTTCTCGTGTTCAAAATACAGGAGGAGATGATAGCAATTCACGGTGGTCACAAACAAGCAGCTTCAAAGAGTTGGGACCACCAGTACTTGGGAAAGCCAGATCCGATCATGGCGGAAACATGGGTCAAGCAAATTACCAAGATATTCGATGTCTTGGGATGTCGGAGGAAAACGAAAAGTTCCATTCGCTACTTTTATGTTCCGTGGTGTGAAGCGGACATCGGTGGGAATGCGTGAAGCGTACCCATCCAAATTTCGGCGTATCGTGGGAGGAGACGTTTGAAGCAGTTCAATGACAAGTACTTCCCGAAAGTATTAAATCATATGAAGGAAGTGGAGTTTATTAGTGGAGCGAGAATAATATACGCCAGATATCAAAGACGAGGCGAAGTTCGCGAGTTATCCGTGTTCGCACCTCATTTGGTGGAGAATGAGGAACGTGTGACGCGGATGTTTCGAGAGGTTTGAAACCCTAAGATACGTCAAGATCTTATTTCTCATAAATTTTCTCTATTCGGATGTTGTAAATAGGGCTCGGTTGTTAGAAGCGAGATAACGAATACGTTCAACCGAGGGACCATAACCGAGGATCATACCAAAGATAAGCGGTCCATCGAATAACGATAACCAAATGGAGAAAGAAGAATACTTGACAAAGCGGTAACCACTCGTGGTAATCGTCATTAGTAGCGTGAAAATAGAAGAAGCGAGTTGGGAGGAGATTTTAAAAGAGGAGATTCAACAACGACCATGTGAAGACGTCGGCGCCAAAGTGGCAACCGGTTCCAAGGAGAGAGAAAGACCATCTATCGTATGTTACAAATCTTGGGAAAGAGGGACATATCATTGAAACCGCCCACAGTTTAAGGTATGCTATAATTGTGGAAAAGAATGACATATCGCCGAGATTATGCGATATCGAAACCTAGTGCAATGAAGCGGTGACTCAAAAGGATGTCCCGAAAAAGTCAAAGTCAACGATTCTCGGAAGAGCGTTTGTCGTGACCATTAAATACGAGGAACCCGAACGAAGTTAGCACGGGTTAGTTAATTATAAATTCTTGCGAAGTATATACCTTACTAGATCACGGTTCACCCATTATTTTATCTCTCTTTGCTTGCGCTCAACGTTTGAACTTGACTACGGAGAAATTAGACTTTGACCTGTTTATGGAGAATCCGTTAGAGAAACTTTCATTACATCCGTTGTTTAAAAATCTTGTTTGATTCAAGTTGGCACCATTACCTTACCTATTGACCTTATCTCTTTAAAGATACTTGCTTTGGGGATTGATTGGTTAACTACTCATCACGCCAAAATTGATTGCTTTGTAAGGTTGTTAGTTTTCATATTCCTAAGCAACCTGTTATTCAACTCAAGCAAATCAAACCATTGTAGTCAAACATTTTCATATCGAAGCCATGAAGTCATTCGTTTATTACGGATGTCAAGTTTTCTTAGTCCATGTTATGGATTTGAATAAAGACACGCCGATTTGAATAATATTCTTGTTGTTGATTTTTCTGACGTATTTCACGAAGAATTTATTGGCTTACTCCCGAGATCCGATATTAAATTTTGTATCGACTTTGAACCCTAGACAAAACTCATTTCTAAAATCTCATATCGAATGGCTCCTATCAACTTCGTGAGTTAAAAATTCAACTATAAATTTGGTACACGAGCCTTTATCTTGTGACTTTCTTTGTGGAATTCACCTAAGCTGCACTCTCTGTAGGGGCGTTATATTAGATGCGATAGTAAATCGATAGGTGTCATTGTGACGTCTTATCCAAGATTGGGATATGAGTCACGGTTGAGAGCAACCTAAGTCGATGAATCGAAATACGTAGCTTTCTAGGCTTAGTTGGTTATTATCGAGATTCGTTGAAGGATATTCTCGAATCGCTATTCCATTAACGTAGCTAACTTCGTAGAGATACAAAATCGAATGGAGCGAAGGAATGTGGGAAGAGCTTCAAGAACTCAAGAGAGACTCATTTCAAAGACATGTTCGACCATGTCCATCCTCGAAAGCGAACGTGGTAGGCGGCGTGTTGAGTAGAAGATCGTATACAAGTCTGAGTACAATATTGTCAAAGACTCATTTCAGTATAATATACAAATAATAGAGATGGAGATGAAAACTCTAGGTACCCACGTGATGATATACGAGTATAATCGACTTTAATCGGTAAAGTTAAAGTCGCTTTCAAGCTACACAATCGGAGTGATGAATTTGAAGAAGGAGCAAGAGGTTGTTATTTTAAAAGCGAGAATCGGTGAGGTGAGGAAAGCTCAAACCTTCGATTTATTAATCCATTTGAAATTCTCGATCGAATAGGAACCGTGGCCTATAGACTTCGTTTACCACCAAGTATGACGCGTGTTCATAACGCTTTTCACGTATCGATGTTACGTAAATATGTGGACGACCAAACACGCTATTGAGTTAGAACCCATTTAGATAGCAAAGACTTAACGCATTTATGAGGAGGTACTGCCAAGATTTTGTAGAGGAAAAAGAACATGACCTATGTATGTTACAGAGGTTATACCATAAGTTAAAGTTTTGTGGAGAAACCATGCTATTGAGGAAATGACACGGGAGTTGGAAACGAAAATGAAAGCGAGGTATCTTTACCTTTTCAAAACACCAGTAATGTGTCGTCCAATTTCGAGGACGAAATTACATAAGGAGGGAGGTTGTAAGACCCCAAATTTTTTTAAATAAAAGGAATTTCCTTTATTTATTATCTTGAAATAGTAAGGGTTGATTTGATTAATGTGGATAGTTAAGGGTTAAATACGCAAATATTTCAAAATAAGCAGTGGTTATAAAATATTCATTTTTGTCGGAATATTCGTTTGGTCGTGGAATATTAAATATCGTGCTTGGGAATATTCGTTTGGTCGTGGAATATTCGCATCGCTTGGGAATATTCGTATTTAATGCGGCGGTAAATGCCATGTGGGCCCATAACGGAAAGCGATTGGATGAGGAAAACGATAAAGTTTGGGTGGTTATAAATAACTAGGCGTTGTTATTCGTTAAGACTGTTGGAATACTCGGTGGTTAAAATACAAGTCTACGCGTGGTTGCACAAGAAGACACGGTATTGCACAAAGATTGTTGAATTATTGATCCTTACGTAAGATGGCACTACTTCAATAATTTTCACATGAAGTTATCGCTCAATATTTTATTTTATTGATTCAATAATTGTCGCTGTTGATATTTTATATTATTGTTGTTCAATAATTGTCACTGCACGATATTTCCCATTATCGATCAATAATTCATATTATTTGAATAATATTATTAGATAACATTATTGACAATGTCTAGAAAGTTCTGCCTAAGGAGAGGTTTGGTCACCTAATTGCGCAGCGATGGAGAGATCCTTATTGGAAAGCCCTCTTCCTGGAAATGTACATTTGTCGTAAATGTGATTCTCGTAATATTATTTGTGAATAATTAATTATTGATTCATATGATAAGAAATATTTATTTTATATGAATATAAATGATGGATTTATTTATGTGGTTATTAATGAAGGAATTAATGTTGAGGTGTTTTATCGGTATTTTATCTGATTGAGGTATTAAAAATTAAATCGTGGTTTTGAGATATATTACGGGGTTATAATTTTTAATCCGACCGTTGGATTGTAGTAATTTTTGGGTATGTTATACATACATAAGTTGAGTATATGTCCACAAATTTTGAACCGTTAAAAATTCACGAATGATTTGTTATGAATTTTAAGAGGTGTCCGATTCTTAAATCGAGGTTATAATTGATTTTGGTGGAAAATTCTAGAATTGAGTGGGCCCCACTTGTGGTTGGTGAAGAAATGTGCTGAATTTTATTTCAAATGTGGTGGGTGGCAATAGTAGCGAGTAAAAGCCATCGTGTAGCAAAATCAAGTCTGCTTTGGCGGGCTAACATCTTCCTATAAATAGAGAGGGCTAAGTTAGAATTGAAAATCACACCGTAAACAAAGTTTTCTCTCTTCTCTCTCTATATTATTGAGCGATTTTATGAGTATTTAGATACTTTGAGAGTTGTTTGTCAAGATAAGTTTCATTCAAGATCACTTCCGACCTTTCCTTCCGGCATCTGATTCTTTGAGGTAAGGGATGTTATTTTCTTCTCAAATGATATTAATTCTTCAATATCATTATCTTTGAAATATTGGTTGGTACTTTTTATCAAATTTGGAACTTTTTTCATGTCAAGTTAGTTACTATTCATGAGTTACTATTCACGAGTTATTATTCATGAGTTACTATTCACGAGTTACTTATTCACGAGTACTATTCATGAAGCGTGAAGATGTTTTTTTTGGAATTTCATCTTTGGGTGTGAGTTACTTATTCACGATACTACGGACTATTCACGAATCACGACACTATTCAATAGAAAATGAAAATTTTTCTTTTCGTCTAAAATATCTATTCGGATACTAGCTTTGATTGTATCCATGTTTTGATCATTCTTGAATTTTACACCACTATGATTATTTTTGAGGTATTATGGACATGGATAAAACCAAGTATGAATCCTTAATCCTTAATCCTTGACATTTTGTTTCACCGGATTCGTTCTTTAAAATATTTTTCATCATCCTCGGTCTTAAATGATGATATTATTGAATATCTTTGGCTCGTAGTGCAAAAGATGAGCAGGTGTTTAAATGAACACGACCGATCGATGAATATCTTTGGCCCAGTAGTGCAAAGATGAGCAGTGTTTAAATGAACATGACCGATCGATGAATATTTTTGGCTTTGTAGTGCAAAGATGAGCAGGTGTTTAAATGAACATGACCGACTGATGAATATCTTTGGCCTTTAGTGCAAAGATGATGAACAGTGTTGAGATGAATACGACCGATTGATGAATATCTTTGGCCTGTAGTGCAAAGATGAATATTTGATTTGAGATGAATATTGATTGATGTTACAGGGATAAAATATTGATGATGGACTGTTAAATTCATAGATTATAGTAGATTTCATTCTCTACGTAACTCTTCTACATGAATTATTATTTCACCATGCGAATATTGATCTCGAAACTTGTTGCTCTATTGTATTCTATCGATTTTTCCCTGTTGGAGACTAACGATAATTTGTTGTATATTATCTTTGTCATAACATTCTTTTACTTCGGCTAGTTGAGCTCACCCTTTTCCTTGTTGTTCCATTTTTCTTCGTCGAGGCGAGAATGTAAACAGTACTAGTCGGGGTATGGAATGAAGGTTCTAGAGAGAGTTGTTTAGTAGTCCTCACCATTATTGTAAAATAATGTATCAATAAATGTGATGAGGATTTATTTAAGTATAAATATTGTCTAGAAGATAATATTTGTATTTAAACTCACAATTTTATTGTTGTGATAATAAAGTTGTAGTTGTTTCTGTACCATGTATTTGGCGACTCAGAATGGGTTGGGTGGAATGGACCTATTTTGGGGTCGTCACACTAACAACTCTGTAACTCTTTCTCCTTTTCCACTAAAAGGAGATTTAGTCATTTTACCCATGAGACAAGATTCACAAGTTGGATATGATTCATAATCGATAACTCTAGAGCCCATCTTTATGCAACTTGGATAATCTTGTTTCATTAATATGACCAAGTCTACGATTAGGCCACATGAAGGTATAATTAACATCATCTCTTTTCCTTTTATTAGTTTGTTCAATTTGAAATATATTTTCATGCAAGTCAAGTATATAAAGTCCATTTAAGTAAATTACCAACGCCGTATAAAACATTATCATTATAAATGGAACAACTGTTGTTCTTTATTATAATATTAAAACCATCCATATCCAATACGAGAGATAGAAATAATGTTTCTAATGATATTTGGAACAAAATAACAATTATTTAAATTAATGAACTTGCTCAGGCGGTGCATAAACAATAAGTCCCTACAATTGTAATGCAAAGAACCTTTGCTCCATTTCCCACTCGTAGGGACGACCTCATCCTTGCTCAACTTTCTACTTCCCCCGGTCCCCTCGATATTATTACATACGTGAGAACCACATCCCAGATCCAATACCCAAGTAGAAGATCGACTTTCGTAAAAATTAATTTCAATCATAAACAAACCTTGATTAGGATTGAAGCTTCCCAAGCTTCTTCGCTTTTGTTCTGCAAGATAATCCTTGCAGTTCCTCTTCCAATGACCCTTTTTTATTGCAATGGAAGCAAATTCCTTTATTCATCGGATCAGTTTCTTTTGATCCTTCACTTTCACCTTTCCTTTAGCCTTCTTGGATTTCTTCCTTTCGAGAAGATACCTTGGGCCTCTTCCTTTTCTTGGAAGAATCATCCACCAAGAAGACATGGTTCTTCTTGGATGGGAAGTGACCTTCGCCAGCTTTTCAACATGTTAAGTAATTCGAGTGGTGACATCCAACTTGTTCATGTGAAAATTCACAACAAATTGTGAGAAGGTGTCTGGGAGTGGATCGCAAGACTAAATCTTGACTCAACTCCCCATCCATGACGAACCCAAGTCGCCCAAGACGCTCAATCAGATTGATCATCTTTAGGACATGAGTCTCAACTAAGAGCGCCCTCGGTCATCCGAGATCTAAGAGCTCCTTAGATATTTCATATCTAGCAGTCTCCTACTTTCTCACCATACAACTCTCCAGGTGCGAAGAGCATAGTAGGAGCATCCATGTTTTCATCTTGTATTTGAAGCTCGTTACTCATGGATGCGAGCATGATGCATTGAGCCACGATGCATCATCTTGCCCTTTGCTTAAAAGTAGCAATCTCTTCCTCGGAGGTCGCCTCGCACTTTTGCAGTACTGGGCTAATTTAGGACATAAGAAATCTTTTCAAAGAAGTGAGAACAATTCTCAGATTCCTTAACCAAATCCAGTGTAGTTCGGTCCCGGTTTGTTAGCATCAAGTATGCTTCGCATGAAATTAGTGAATGTGACATTTTCAAAATTCCGCATGTAAAAAGACAATATTTTAGCAAACATTCATTTATTAATTACCAAAATAAATTAGGTCTTATTTTATATTGGTATCTCCCACTATTTTCTTCAAACTATATTACCCTCATTTATATAGTTCGGCAAAAATCTAATTAAAGTTTTTTGCTTAGTGAGAATAAGGATCCCATTTCAAATATATATAGCCTTGTGGTGACACAACAAACTATATATAAATAAATGAGTAGACAACTCCTCACAATTACATCAACATGTAACTCCTTATGTTTTGCCTCTTGGATTATTTTGATCAAGTGGTGGCACATCCTAATCAAAATTATCTAAGTTAAGTCCAACCTAGCACTTCCATATATTCAAAAAGAAAAATATTGCCCTTGTGGTGACACAACAAAAACAATATTGTTCAATTTTCTTTATAAGCATCAAATGTGATAAATTAACATCTTAAATACTTAATACTTGCCTTGTGGTGACACAACAAACTCATATTAAATATTTAATACTCTATTAATTTTATCATGCTAGAAAGGCGACGCGTTCGATATTCTAAATATCTTTGAACGCTTAAGACTTAATAAAAAAACTTTGAGGATTTGTTATTATTTGTCTCATCTTGTTTAGCGGCAGCATATGCAAATATATATATAAAATATCGCGTCATATTATTAAACATGCAAGCATGTTTGTAATATATAATATATAATACTAGCATGCACATATAGAATACTATATTCTACCCTTGATTGATTATGGACTTTTATTCTAGTTTGGTTCACTAGAGCCACCAAGTGAACCAAAAGGTCAAACCCTAGGTGCAAGAATAAACATTTAAATATAACTATTACATTTAAACCCTGCTCCATTACAAACGGGTCTTCAAGCGCTCCTTGATCTTGGTCTTCTGTTTCTTCTAAAAATTCTAACTAATCCTATTACATTAAACTATTTAATTTAAATAGAAACCTTGATCGTGAGTCAAGGGAAGTACATAGGAGAGAGATAGAATTTACATCAAGAAGAAAACCGTAAAAAGACGAGGTACGCAGACTCCATTTAATAAAACCCATTCATTCAAACATCCAACTAAAATAAATCCAATCATATTGGTCAATTGTCATAATCAATCCCATTTATTATCATACATATCATCATATGTATCAATAAATTAAATCATTCCATATATATATGAGTATCATTTAATGGGCAATTTTATGTTGCATGAAATCCAATTTCAAGATTAAAATAAACTCTTTTATTTTAATTAGAAAATTATTAAAATTAATATATATATATATATATAAAAATTATATATATATATATAAATAATAAAAGTCATGCTCCTCCTCTTTCAAAAAGAATGGCCGGACCACTTTTGATATCCTGGATCCAAACTGCCACGTGGATCTCTTGATTCATGCCAAAATTTCTTTTTTTTTTTTTTAAATCGTGGATAGCAGACTTAGCAGTAAAGCAATTCTTGTACACCTCAAATAATAAAATCAACCACTTGATATATTAAATATTAATTGAGTAAACCTTCACCGCTATCACATGTGAAATGATGATGAGAAACCACTTGTAAAAATCACCCACGTGATCAAAAAAAAAAAAATCATCACGCTACAAGTCAAGCTACGCCACTTACATCGATCGAAAAAAAAAAAAAAAAGAACCTTGATAATACGACAAATGAGTCACGGTTTTTATTTATTCAAGCTTACGGTTTTTTTTTTTTTTTTCATAAAATAATAATTTTATACAACAAATTATGCCTAATAAATTATTCTAAATACATACCCATACATATATGGAATCAAAATAATTAATAATTCACATAAAGTTTGGCTCTCGATACCAATCATTAGGTTTTCGTGAAAATCGAAGTAAAGAATCAAATTGCAAAACGTAGCGAAGCGAGATAAAATCGATTTTAAATTTTTCACAAACCAATTACCCTTGATCATCCTTTATGATATTATTAATTAAAACGAAGAATAAGAAATTATGAAATCATACCTCAGTAAACGAAGCTTCCTTGTAGTGCGAGTTCACCTCCTCTTCTCCACGATCTCCTCAATCTCCCAGGGTAGATTCCTTCCTTTTGATCAATGTAAGCCACCCAAGTGTGTGGCCTCTATAGTGATCCACCAAAGAAGAGGAATTATTCAAGAAGAAGGATTTGGCTCAAACCCTAGTTTTTCCTATCCTGAATAAGAAAAAGGTGTCTTTCTCCAACTCTTGAATTAATGTATATTTCATATCTAATATAAGCACTCTCTTATAAAGATATTATATACCCTATTTTAATTAAAAATAAGGTATTATTTATTTAATTAAACTCTTTTAATTAAATGGGCTCCTAATCCTATTAGGGATAATTAGTTAAACTCCTTTAACTAATTTTCTTTCTAATCCAATTAGGAATAAATGAGAGTACTAATATTAAATTAATTCCTAAACCTTTTAGAAATTAAAATAATAATAATTATAATAATATTAATAAGACTCCTCTTATTAATTTATATTTAATATTTCTAAAATATTAAATAATAAATATTAAGCTATTTAATTTATTCTATCACCATAGATTAAATTAAATATACTTAACATATTATTATAATTATGCCATTAACTTCTTAAATAATTATTCTTCCTTTTATGGTGTGACCTTTAGGTTCTCCATATTAAACCCATTGTGAATAAATCAATTAGAATAATTCTAATCTCATTTAAATAAATAAATTAAACAAATAATTTATTTAAATAAATAATATTTATTCTACATAGGGATAAGCCTCCCTAACGATCAACGACTTTCCAGATAATATAGATTTCAACATTAATCATAAAAGAACCTTTGAGTAAATAGTTCACCGTATAATTCAATCCTTCCACCATACTACGTCCCAATTAAATATAAGACATGGAATTACCGTCAAAGTCTTATTTTATTTAATTATATGTATTTCGATTCCTAAATGAATAACTCCTAATGAATGCAAATTAGAAACTACTTTCTAATTTCATTCCACCTCGCCAAGGATTCCTGGGTTGTCATTTATCGAATCACATAGACATCTCTCCTTTTTACTTGAAGTGGTAGATTCTTTATTGATCATTCATTATCTTCATATATAACTTATTACACCCAAGCATACCCTTTGATATACTCTAAGAGTCTTAAGGAATAAGTCAAAGTGTAATTCATTATATATAAGATACTATGATGATCTCAAGTCTAAGGATCATTTCAGATTACTATCACTTCTGAGAATTCCTATTGACGACAAAGTAAAACTCCATTAGGCATTCCTTAGCGAGTCACGCTTCAAAGGAACTTATTCTCTAATAAGCACCTACATACTTGCTTTAGTGTCTTCCACACAAAATGATCATGAGATCAATCATCCTCATCCAACGAAAAAGAAACGTGATGTACCAATCTATCCTGGATTCACTAATCCCCAATTTAGTAATCCAATGATTGGGAACTATTTTAGTTCTAAGCTTTCTAAGAATTTAGATCTCATTAGAATGATCATCATCATTATTCTAAAAGCGTTGCTTAAAACTATGGGTTTATCACATATTATTAAAAACAAAGACCATGTAGATAATAAATGTCTTTAATAAATAATTCTTTTATTAATAAATAAATAAGATTGATTACATAGTATATGCTTTATCATCATACATGATTGGTTTCAGATGCATAATACTTTCAATTCAAGAATACCGAGAAGAATATTTTCATGAAAGGATACCTGGATGAAGCCTTAAATATCAAGGATATTCCACTAATTTCATGGAGTATAAGTCAAAGTTTTAACCAACCGGGTATAATAAAGAATGGAATAACAAAAGAAATCACCATGCATGCGATAGAATCAAGACAAGCGAGTTATTCCAATGTAATAATAAATAATCGGAACCAGTCCCATGTAAAAACGCATGCATGTGATATTCCAACAGAATAATAAAGAATGGAACCAAGTCCCACAGAAAACACACGCATGTGATGTTCCAAATGTAATAATAAAAAGATGGAACCAAATCTGTAAAACACACGCATGGGATGTTCCAATAGAATAATAATAAAGAAGGAACCAGTCCCAAAAAAACACACATGAGCGAGGATGTTCCAAATGTAATAATAGAAGAATGTCACTAAGTATAGGGTAAACCACGATACAAAGTTATTCCAATGAATAATAAGAAATGGAATAACAACAGCTTCTCTTCATGAATAAGAAGAATAACACCCCTTACCTTTGGTAGGAGATTGAATACTCGCAGAGTGTAGTAACAAAATACTCTTCTTCTTTCTCTTATTCTCTATATTTTCTCTCTATAGCTTGAATGAATTCGTGAAAAATAATGAAGCACTAGGCCTCTATTTATAGAAGATTTCTAGCTTAAGACCGCCATGTGAAAAGCGCAAGTGGCTTGTCGAATCGTGATGTGAAAAGAAAAGTGGTTTGACGCCAGTAATGTGAAACGACAAGTGGTTTGACGCTCCAGTAATGTGAAAAACGACAAGTGGTTCGGCGCTCAGAATGTGAAACGACAAGTGGTTCGGCGCATCAGAATGTGAAACGACAAGTGGTTTGACGTCTGGTAAAGGTAATTACTATTGACTAAGGTAATTACTATTCACAAAGGTAATTACTATCGACGAAGGTAATTACTTATCGACGAAGAGACTTTTAGATGATGACATACGGCCCCCATAAAATAATCAAACTTACCACAAACGCCTCATAATGACTCTTTATATACATCAATGATTGAATAAATATTGCCACAAATTATTTTATTTTAATCAACACATATTTAATCTTTCAACAATTATTAATCATTTATAACTTGTCGCCTCAATTATTGATTTAATACTATAACATATTATACGTATGATATTGTGTGATAATAATCGAATCAATAATATAAGAGATATGATCGCAAGAATTATCAGTAGCAATAATTAAGCATAGGTGAGTGACTTCTCACGTAAGCATCAATAATCAATATCGTGTCTACTTATACAACTACGCCAGACATCGCTTTTCTTCTACCGGTAGTTTCAACAGCTTTTAATTGGTAACACCTCCGCCAGTTATTTTTATAGAAAGATAATTTTGTCGCTTTCTAACTAACGATAATACTTCCGCTTAATGGGGTCCACCAATGATTGGTAGTCGTCATTTAATATTCCCCGACAAAAGAATATTCCCCTACCAAACGAATATTTTATAACAACTCGCTTACTTTGCAAAATTTATAAATATTACCCACAATTATAACATTATATCAAATTTATTCCATAATATTCAAAAATAATATTTATAGAAAATTCATCTTTATTTATAAAAGTTGGGGTCTTACAGGTTAGGTGCGAAAAATTGGAGCGAAAGAAGTCGTAAAATTTGATTGATATTCATATAATAATAATCAAAAAAATAAGAAGAGCAATAAATTTATGAATTTGTCTATATTTCATATTAACTTAAATTAATAAAATTTACTCGTATGTTTGAAATAAAGTACATAGGCAAGTGATATTTTCACACGCAAAATGTCGCTGTAGATATAAAAATCGTCGCTATAGGATCTATAGCGACACTTTTCGTGTAGAAATATCAAAAACTATTGTGAAAATATCATTTTCCAAGTACATAATGTACTGTACATTCTGGGGTTTTTTGAAAAAAATATCAATACATATTTTATTATAAATGTTGAGAGGATCTAAATTCCGAAGTATAAATGTCAAAATTTCATAACCTTAAAAAAAAATTAATTAAAATCTGCGGGCCCCCGGGTCTCTATGACCCCTCCGTCCCTGGTCGGCTCTTTTTAACATCCAGTTGTACCTTTCAAATTTCCAAAAAAGGAAATTTTTAGAAACCTTAAAGATTCTCTTGTTCGCGAAGGGGGAAATCCCCAAGTAATATAAATACGCATATCCGTACGTATAAATAGAGTTCACTGAATAAAGATTTCTTGATGAAATGAATAACTATGCTTAGATTTCGGATATATAGCCCAAATTTAGGTTTAGATCACAATTTCCAAAAATGGTCATTACATACTGCACATTAAAATTGTACAAAAATATCGTATCTTCGTACTAGGGATGCATAAAAATACCGCAGCTTGACCTTGGTTTTGTCTAGGTCCGGCTTGATCAAAGTTTGACATTGTTAAAGCTTGGACCAGTTAGACCTAATTTAGAAGGTTTAAAAAAATTGCTCTTTTAAGATAAAAATTTGATCTAGTCTATATAAAGGTACGCATGACCAATTATTCAATATATATACGTAAGCACCAATTATTCCATATTATTAGTTTAAATTTTCACACAAAATTTGTCAATATTATGCATTAATATGATTTTGTACAAAATTAGTCAGGTATGCATACATACTACTCAATTTGTTATTTCATACATGTAATTCTAGACGTATTTTATAAATTAACATAAATTGGTTAAAAATTAGTTGAAATATTCTTACTAGTAATCGGAGTAGAATAACTATATAATTTAAACTTAAATTTTGATGTAGAATTGATTTTGTCTAGCCTTTGTCTTGCCTTCTTCTTCTTCCTCCTCGGATAATAACCTTATCGTGATCTGCAAACGTTTGCTAGCAGCAAACATATCCTGATCTAGGTGTTGTTTATCATTTGGCCGGTACACCTACTAGGGGACAGATTAAAAGATGTCGTATTGATGATAAATGTGACTGTTTAGCTTGGTCGGTAATAGGGGTAGCTAGGGGCTATAAAAAATCTTAATAATCTTCAAGGGCAACTTAATCATTATAGTAATCATTGGTAAGACTCTCCCTAGCCATCAGAAGGACTAGCGGTCAGACGCATTCCCAAATTGATCTCGATTCTTAGATCTCACTAATTTGGTGAAAGATATATTTACTTTGAATAGTGTTCACAACAAACATTTGTTATAAATCACTACCCATATATATATATATATATATATATATATATATATATATATATATATATATACACACACTTACACATGTATGACCAACA